>JACXVL010000688.1:0-26308 GCA_014898675.1 Athelia sp. TMB | reverse complement strand
TAAAGACTGTACCTGTCAGCTAAACCGTGTCTGCATAATCTCTCCCACCAATCCTCCATACCCAATACTTCCTTCCTATCGTGATGCCTGCTCTAAGTGCTCCCCCCGTGACATTCAATATACCGACCATAATGGCGATCACGTATACACTCAGGCACGCCGAGCGCGATCCCAACATCTTGCTGCGTCTCTTCGCAAAGCTCGTTGAGCCCGATGTTGATCTCGAGATCCTGCAAAACTACTGCGCATGTCCTATTCCGTACCCACTACGCCGAGATGTTTTCATCTGACCTGTTTGCGCACAGGGTGCGATCAAGAGGTTGTTCATTGCGAGCGGCCAGAACCAGCTAGGCGGGCCCGCCGCTATGGGTTTCAACGGGTTCCAGCGCAGCTGCCTCAATGCGGGCCTGGTTGCGACCATGCTCACGATCTCGCAGAACCAGCGCCCGGACTCACGCTGCTCGATCGCGGCGTACCAGGCCCTCGACGCGCTCATGGCGCTCATGCACCGGGGCACCCTCGCCGAGCGGCGCGGGTTGAGGGACCAGCTGCTCGCAGGCGGCGTGCTCGAGGTGTGCTTGGCGAAGCTCGCGGACCCGCTGTGCCTGCACCGCAGTCTTGCCGTCATGACGCTGCGTGCACTTGCGGGTTCCGGCTTCCTTGGTGAAAAACTGTCGCCCGCACAGACGAGTGCGGTCGTCGTCGCGATGGCACGCTACACTCTCGCTGGGCCGGAAGCGTGTATCGCGGAGATGCGGGCAGAGACGACGACATGGCAGAGTGCGATGTTCATGGGCAGCAAAGGAGTGAGTTAAGCGGTCTGATTTCAGCGCTCGTGCTCTCTGACATCATCGCACCCATCCTTCGTAGATCCCTGCGTCGCGGTCGACCAAGTACGTTCCGCGCTACTATGCCATGAGCCAGGAGAACGCGATGTGGACAGTCCACGGCTTGCTCTGCCGCGACCCACCCCCGAAGAAGAGCTTCTGTCTCGGAATCGTGCAGGAGAACCCCGAGATATTTGATCTGCTGCTTCAATGTGCCGCACTCCCCCGTCCGCCCTGGTACCCCGAGTCCGAGGTATACACTTTCTTTAACCATTGGTCGCGATACGCTAATACCACCTTCCAGGCTGACAGCACCGCAAGCGAGGTCCTCTGTTGCCTCCTTCAGTGTCCGCTCGATATCGTCCCTGGAACCACTACCTCGTACGAAGACGCGGCAATGAAGGCGGAGGCCGCTGCCGAATGGCAGGCCATGGTCAAACTCGTCAGAGCCTTTGTATCTCGCCCTGGCTGGGTCGAGGCCATTATCGCCGTCTGGGCCAAAGTCGACAATGAGAAGGTGGACACGATCACCCAGTACGTCTTCTTACTTTTCAAGTCTGCTCGTTTTAACACGTCGTCGTCGCACAGGATGTTTGCTCAAGTGAAGGAGAAATACCTCGCGCAGGAGCCTCCAAATCGTAAGACTTTTCTGGAGACCTTTGGACACCGCGGTGCGCTCATACATGTATTATCTGCGAGGCGATTTCTGATGTCTTCGCGATATCAGGCTTGCTGCGCATTTCTATCTTCCGAATTATAGCCACCATATCATATGCAGCCGAAGATTGCGAAATAGGCGATGCGTCCCTGGTGTCGCTGCTCCGCATAGCCTACCTCGGCTCGACTATTATTGTTCCTCGCAACGAGACCGACCCAAAAGACCTAGGTAATCATGACTCCCCTGCCTTTCCGTCACGTGTCTGACCTACGAACAATAGTCGCAAAATATACTTGGTTAGAGCGCACCCAGGAAATCTACCGCTCGCCAATGTACACCACTGAGGCGGACTTCGGCGTAAACATCATCGAGGCCCCCGTGCAGTTATCTCCAGAGTCCATCCTCGGCCCCACCGCGCTCATCCGCCTCCTCACCGTCCTCGCGCAGCGCGGCGCGCTCCCCATCGTCGCACTCCCCTCGGGCACGTCCCCCTCCACCTTACTCGGCCACGCGGCGCAGATTACCAGTGCGCCCGCCGTGGGCCAATGCATCGCCGTAGCGCGCATGCGCGTCCCCGCCCGCCGTGCGGTAGGTGCGGAGCGCTGGACGAAGGATCGCGAGGCGGACTATGCGTGCGCCGCGTACACGGGCGCGGCGGAGCTCGCGGCGGCACTGTGCGCGTTCGATGCGGCGACGGGGGGCGCATACGCGGGTGAGATGAGCGGCGTGCGCGAGGAGCTGGTGCTGTGCCTGGGGGAGGCGGCGCAGATGGCGCTGAAAATGGACCACTGGCGCAAGGCGTTGAATCTAGCGGGGTGTGCGGTCTCTGCCGGGGAGGGTGCGTCTTCTGGGGAGGTGTTGGATGCGGGCTTGAGGAGCAAAAATCTGCAGCGCGTGGAAGCGGCCAAATCTGAACTGGACCTGTGATCTTTACTGTTACCTTGTAATGTCCATCGCCTGCGTCCGTCCTCGTACCCTATCGTATATATATGCAGCCTAGATGTATCTAAAAACTTGTTTCAATCCCGATTGTACTGGTTCATAAAATCTTGCCGATTCTTGGGCGTATTGACAGATGCTTGTATCGATTTTTTTTGCCACCGCCAGCAAGCGTAATCATCGAACACCGTGACATAGTCCTCATGCTCATGCTCATTGTGATATTATCTAGCGGAAGGCAGCAGCGCATCGAGCCCGCAGTTTGTCGTAGGTTCAAATTTTGGGCAGGCTCGATTTAAACGCGGCTGACTGCTAGTTGAACGCTTAGCAGTCAGCCCCGTAGTCTGGTTCTAAATCGAACTGAGTCTAGAGCCTGTGTCCAATTGCTTGGAAGTTAGCCTCCCACACGGCATGACGCTCGGCAGTCAACCACCTGCCTTTCCGAGGTATCGTCAGCCGCTGCTCAAAACATATATAATGACCCCAAATATCGCCTACATTCCTCATCCTGACACCCTCAGGCCCATCTTGCAGATGGTCGTAGTATCCCTCTCTGCTTTCACCTGGTCGCCCGGAGTGCACACCTCGCCGGCACGAACCCGACCTTCCCCCCCTTCACCATCCCCGACTCCTCTGTTATACCCGAAACCTGTAGGATATCCGAAACCAGTAGGAGCGGACGAGTCCCGGATGGAGGCAGGCGTCCCTACCATGACGCCAACCCGCCGAGTGTGGGTCTCTGTAAGTTTATTTCCCCGCCCGTACTTCGATCCACAATGCTGACACGCCTTCTTTTGCAGCGGAGCCAACCACCCATACACGTTACCGACAACCGCGATGATTCGCCCTCAATGTTATGAGATTATCTTGGAGAGGAGGTGCTCCCTGTACCGAAGGACCGTCACATTACTCCGATGAAAAACGATGCCCGTGTGTGTAGCGAAGGACTCCAACGCAGAGCGTAGCAGGATGCGACTGGTCCACTTCGGCGCCTGGAGCCGAGTAGGATGCGGGTTCCTGTCAGGTGCGCCCGATGTATGGCGGTGATGCTAAGCATACGGCATGACTGGCTCGCTGCGGATGACTCTGGAGCTACCGGGACGGACATCGGTCGTTGATAGGACCCGACGGACCAACGTACAGGATTTGAGCCTTGACTTTCAGCATTCGACGCAGGCCGTGAGGCCTAGTGTCAAAGTATAGCATTGGGGGAGACCGAGGAGCGAGGTCTGGTGTTTGTTTGTCGGATGGGTGGCGGGCGATGAAGAGAGAACTTGCTCGGGGGCATGGACTTTTACATACCACTTCGTTCTTGTTTCTGTTGGGCTGGTTGCGCTCTTCCTGTATTGTTCTGTAATGGACATCCTTGATTGGCGTAAACTCTGTGTGAATCT
The DNA here is from genome assembly GCA_014898675.1 of Athelia sp. TMB. Classification (NCBI taxonomy): domain Eukaryota; kingdom Fungi; phylum Basidiomycota; class Agaricomycetes; order Atheliales; family Atheliaceae; genus Athelia; species Athelia sp. TMB. The sequence continues at coordinate 22,490 of JACXVL010000688.1, read as the reverse complement.
ATTCTCAGCAGGCTGTATGGTGTAAGAGGGTCATATCGTGTATCTGAAAAGGGGACTATCGTCGCCCAACTCCCTAAACTCGTGCGCCCGCTCTTCAGTGATACCCTCCCTCACGCACTGGGCCTCTTTTTTCTTGTTCAATCTGTTATAGTCCCACATTGCATATATCGAGAGGATGATACTATACAGAAATACCGGGTCAGTTTGATGAGCGTAAAAAGATCGGTAGCGTTACTTACGTGAGGCTTAGCCAGCCCATGCTAGAGGAAAAAGAAAGGAAGGTCAGTCAGAAACAAGATCAGTCATCGAGGAAGGTAGCCCACATCGTGCCGTGTCCAATATGGAAGCGTGGAGGGTCGATGTAAATGAACGAGGAGCATATACTGCGGTTGAAGGCAATTCAGCAAACTCGCACGGAGAGATCGAGCAAGAGAACGCACCCGCCAAGATTGCCAATGCCTATGACCATAGCAATCACAACACCCCTCTTCATGTCGCCTCCCGCGTTCCCGCCAGCCCAGGCCAGATCGACTGCAATGGTCGGGAACACCCCCACAGCGGCCAGCACAGCGCCCGCGTAGCCCGCCCCGGGCTTGTCTGTCACATACAGCACGATGTACCCAATGAGCGACACGAAGGCGCCGCCGATGACGAAGGGCCCGCGGAGCTTGTACTTGTCAGAGATGATGCCCACCGCGATGGTAAAGATACATCCGGCGGCGAAGGGCGGTACGGTGAGGAGCTGCGCGTTCGCGGCGGAGTAGCCGAGCTCGTTGATGATCGTCGGCGTGAACAGAGAGATTGCGTAGACGGGAATGAGCACGCCAATGTAGATGCCAATTTGGAGGTACGTGTGGTAGTCGCACATGGCCTGCCAGACGAATTTCATGTCGAAGTGCGTGGCGGCGTTCCGCGAGTCGTCCTGTAGCATCTGCACAACGTGGGCGCGTTCAGTCTCTGTAAGGAATTTTGCGGTCGCCGGATACTAAATGATATCAAGAACCAGAGATCATGAGTGGCTGTCACGGTCATAAATTAGAGCAAGCCTCACGTCGTGCATGCCGAAAAAGGAGAAGACAGCGACGAGGACAGTCACTGCGAAATATATCAGCTATAGTCTTTGATCATCTCGCAATCAACTTCACCAATTCCTTCGAGACAGAACTAGATGGATGATATGAGATCACACCTAGAAACATATAGTGCAAACTTACAATCCACTGCCATCCATGCAGACCACCGATGCTACGCACCATGAATAAGTATCGCTGGTTCTGACGCAGCAGCATTGGAAGCTTACCCTTCCATATGCTCAATGCCATATCTGTGCAGGCTTTTAATAGGGATATATATCCTCAGAGAATATGGGACTCACGCGAGAAGCCCACCGAAAGCACCTGCGACAGTTGCAGCTGAGAAGAAAATGGCGACCTGCGAGCGCAGCGTTGAAATCAGCGACTGTCGAGATCGATCTTAATTGGCGGTATTACCCTCTTTGCTTGTTCGGAACGAGGGTACCACAGAGAAATATAATATGTCACTCCTGCATGGAGTCAACGAGGCTAACAACCCCACCAGCGCGCAACTTACCAGGGAATAGACCGGCCTCTGCTAATCCAAGAAAGATACGGGCACTGAGGGCTAGTATCAGGATCGGAATGTTATGAGCATACAAAATGACGCACATGATAAGACCTGTGTAGCTGTTAACGAGGCACATGAGAGTCATGATAAGGCCCCAAGCAAGCATAATGGTCGGGACTGTCGAGATAATTGCAAATAAGTCTTCAGAATCATCCAAGAATCGATAATACCCACTCCATCTTGAAGGTCGGTACAATTTTAGAGCAATGTTCCTGTCACGCGAGTGTTTTGGTGAGCGTGATAGAGATCGGATATTGGTGTAACGTACGAAGGGACCTCCGCAAGGCAATATAGAATCTGATCGAAAATGGGTTGGTACAATTGTCTTGCTGGTTAGGAGAATGACTGACAAAGAAGACTGCGGCTGCAGTGTTATATCTGTACCCCGTTAGCTTCAGGTCTGTCGCCATCCCAGCAACCTTTGCATTTCCAATGTTGCTTCGATCCCTAGTGCACACGTTCCATGTAAACTGGGCACTGGCTCGACATAGGAGTAGTGTACTCACAAGAACGAAAGCAGATAGAGGGCGGACACGAAAGGAAGAAGATGCCTATGTCGTTGACGGTTGAATTCAGTTTCTTCCGACTTTCAGTCGCTCTTCGCATTTGTGTGCACTCACCAGTCGAGCTTCCTTAAAATCCTCTTCCGCTCCACAGGCAACAGTTCCCCTACACCATCCTCTTTGCGCGCTACCAGATCCTTTTCATCAAACGTTTGGTCGGCGTCCTTTGAAACGGATGGGCGCGAGGTATGCGATTCCGACATGGTGGTGAAAGAGAGCACGTACAAGACTGGCTCCTGCTTGGTTCTTCTTTATATGTCACCTGGACCAGGAACGGGGAGTCAGTGTTTGGATAAACAGCATTGCCAAATGATGATCGTGAGCAATGGACACTAACAGTAAAAGTCTCCACCTGTCACGGTATGATCGGTGAGTCCGTGCCGAGACGTAGACGTGGGGAACAGATCTAGATTGAGCCGTGCCCAGGATTACTGAACCCTTCATGCAACTAAACTGCTATCAATTGCGCAAGTGTCTGTGAGAACTGATTTGAACCATGAGGTTTTGACCCTTACTTCAATCCCAACTCCGAATGGGTCTAATCTAGGGCCGCGGCAGCGTCGACTCTCCCGGCCGTCTACCCCGTGGGGTCATGGTGCAAATTCGTGCGTAGTGTGCATTCGGCCGCGGGCAACCTCCGAGTCGGACATGATAGCATATAAACACAAGCCGATCTTCCAATGATATAGGATCCGTTTCAGAGCGCTGAACAGCGCTGAACATGCACAGTAATGTACAGGCAAGATGTCCTGTTAAACTGCTTTGAGAACGCACTTGCCGTGCCAAAGGCCGAAACCTTCTGCTCATCTGACAGATCAATAATATATCGATCAATGACAGACCGTGATGTTTACATGTCGCGGAATAGAAAGAACAAACATCATGGTATGTGCTATCGGTCAAGAGTGAGCTCGTCTCAACTCAGTGCAGATGCAGGGTATAACCGGTTAACCAGTAGAACTCAATCGTCAGGTGCGCCGAATGCACCCTTCTTCGTCTTTCCCCCTCGCTTGCTCCCAGACCGCCCTCCTCGAGCTCGTGTGCTGCCCCGGCCCCGCTTGGAGCCCCTCGAAACCGGGGTGTTGCGTCCGGATGACTGCGCCCCGTCCGGATTTGGGCATGCTATAAGGTGAAATCACATTAACATGTCAAGAAGTCAGCATATAGACAAACATACCATTGCTCCAATGTCCTTCTTGTCCGCACTTATAGCATGCTCCCGAACCGCCCGAGGCTGTATTCTGCGTGGAATTCCCGAAGCTCCTTGCACGTTTAGCGGGTTCTTCGCCCGTGGCTTCAGTGCATGCTGGGTGAGAACATTATGAGTAGCCGAAGATGAAATTTGCGATGGCTTGGTATGCCTTACCATTAGCCCAATGTCCTGGCTTATGACACTGTTTTGCACACCATCAGCAGCTGGTGGAGGCGCAGTAATATGCGAACGAACCTTGTAGCATTCTCCCGAGGATGTGCCGGACCCTGCTGCAGAGTTTGTTCTAGCCATCCCTCCTGGGTTACCTCCAGAGGCTCCAGCGTTCCGAGGCGGCTCGTCTCCCCATTCAAAGAAGTCGCATTTGACATCCATCGTCTTGTGGCACGTCCAGAATACCTTTCCTTTGTTGGGGCCCTCTTTCACAACCGTCCTCTGAACCGCGTCTTCCTTGCATATGCATTGTCGTGCGGGCTCTTCTCCCTGGGGAAACTATGTGTAAACAAGGCTGAAGATTCAAAACAAATGCCCTTACTGTGCGGTCGGAATACGTTCTCTTCGCTGGCACTACACTGGCACGCGATCCACTGCCGCTCGCTACAGGCCCCGACGGTCCAGGCGGCGCACCTTGCCACTCGAAAAAGTCACAAGTGCGGTTGTTACCACACGTCCAGAAACGCTTGCCCTTGCTCGCAGACTCCTTCGTGACTGTGCGCTCTTCTGCAGGGATGCCGCATTTGCACGAAGGACCGACACCACCTCCAGCTCTGTTGTTGGGCTGAAGAGGCTGTGGAGGAGGCGGAGGGGGCTGCCGAGCGCGACTTCGGGGTGCGGGCGCTGGCGGTGCAGCACCGAAATCGTCGTCGTCGTCTGGTGGTGGTGGCGGGGCACCAGCAGCAGCAGCGTCGCCGCGGCCTCTGCGTCCTCGAGTACTTGGAGGAGCGCCGCCTCCTCTGGCTGCACCCCGGCCAACACCTCCCCTACCTCCTCGACCGCCACCTCCTTCACCGCCACCACCACCACCACCGCCGCCGCCACCACCACCACCGCCAGCTCCAGCTCCCCCGTTACCACCATTACCGCCAGCTCCGCCCCCACCGGCCGCACCGTTGCCCTCGATGTAGTTCCGTACACTCTGTAGAATCTCTGTCAGATCTTTATAAAACGCACAACACGTGAGTGTAACTGACCGAAACGACTTTGTTGAAGTCCGCTTTCGCTCGGATGAACATATCTTTGTACTGTTCGATGCTTTCTACGAGCATCTGTTGCTTGGTTTTATTGCCCTGGCAGATCTGGACCATGCTCCGCTCCGTCTATAGAGCAAGCCCATTCGCAACGTTAGCATGCGTGTATACGGAAGCTTAAGAAAAGGTCATGAGCGGCCACACACCTCTCGTCGGAGTTGAGGTTTACTCAAACTCCTCTCGAATCCGATTTGATTGTAGCCCTCAATCAAGCCAATGCCCAGCGTGGATGGCACGAGATACTTTGTAGCTCCTTCCATCCGTTCCAGGACGTACTCCCGGTCCACAATGGTCTGGATATGTTGCGCGATAGTCGCGTCCGTGCCTAACAAGCTTCATTCAATTATTCGCTTTTTCTACAAAGATTTTTGACTCACCAATACCATTCTTGTCCATGAGCGAGACTAGATCTGCCTCTGTGAGGTACAACGGACGCGACGTCTCACCCTCACGAAGTTCGCACACTGAAGGCATGAATTCCTCCCCTTCTTCGAAGTCAGGGATTATCTTCCCAGTCCACTTGTCGTACGGGTATACGTCGAGGTAGTTCCGCGCCAAGATCGTCAGCCCTTTGCAACAAATTGTTCGTTAGTTTATGGAGAAGGCAAGCGAGATGACGGTATCGCATAGGATATGACACATACCACTGGCATGAAAACTCTCTGCCCCGCACTCGATTTCGACTGTCTTCTCCCAGCCCTCTGCATCCTTGCTACAGCACGCCAAATACCGCCTGGTGATAAACTCGTACACGCGCTTCTCGTCCCCGGCGAGGTTCCCTGCGTGCGCAGTGGGATGAATCGGCGGATGAGCCTTGTCATCTTTCTTGCCTCGTCGCGGATTAGTGAAGCCGCCACCGGTTTCAAGACTGTTCACACAGTACGTCAGGGCCAGGGATAATCAGAGGGTGGAAGAGATAGAAATCTAACTTCGTAGCAAAAGCTCCCCAGGACGGATCGACAGACTGCTTGTGGATGAGCGACATGTGGTCGAATTGGGGATCGAATATGTCTGTCTCTGTGCGCGGGTAGGAGAGAAAGCCTTGCTGGTATAGCTTCTCCGCGATCTAGAGACGGGTTTTTGAACTTAGTACAGACATTGATGTATCGGAAGGGACAGTAGGGAAGACCGACGTCAAGTAACTTCTTCGGCGCCAACTTGAGCAGCCTTGACCCAGATTTTTGAAGTTCAACAGTTGTCAGAGGTAGTGGTTTCCTACACCCCACCCATAGTTATTAAAGCCTCCGCGAAGCTCAGAAGGTCAGGGCAAACACACCATTTCTTAGTAGGTTTTTGCACGACCTTTACGACGTGCGCTACCGGGTTGCTCACTACATGCTCGTAAATAGCTGACGCCACCGGGAACTCGAACAGGTGACCCCGACGCCACGTGAAGACAGTTTCTTCTGGTGCAGACGAGGAAGAGGTGGTTCGGGAGAGGGAGAGAAAGATGTACCAGAACATCTCGGGCTTGAAGCTCTTCACTTGTGTGTACCTAGATACGACAAAACCGAGGGTGGGGAATTGGCACGGGCCTATATGCACGGTGAGCAGTTACGGACGCGCAGAGGGTTATACACAAACCATAGGATACAGGGTCCCGTTTGTCGTTGAGCTGCGCAAAGCGGCTTTGGAGAGCTAACGTCTGCATGCGCGTGAACGCTGCTCCAATGCGAAGGTCAAGCAAAATCCGCGCGTCGACTGCATCGGCTTGAGCACGGTCGAGCTCTACAGGGTGTTGGGCAGCGTTGTGTATCTGCCTGTGAGCTCGCATGAGTATCTAAAATACACCAAAACCCAAACACAGGGACGTACTGGGCAATGATAGCGCTGAACCGAGCACGCTTCACAATGATATTCCGCTTCGACTTCCTGCACACATTCGCAATCTCCATTCCAATATGTTCGCCTTCCCTATCACAATCAGTCCATATCATGAGCATATCGGCCGACCTGCTCTCGTTTAGTAGATTTCTCTCAATCGTCTTCGAGTCGGTCGATATCTTAGTCTCGATTGGAGCGTCGAAGAGCGCGAAGGGGTCGCAGGAGTTCCATTTGCGGTGGTCGTCACCGAAGTCATGTGTGGTAAGGTGGCCAGATACAGAGGTGACAGTGAAGGTGGAATTCGTCTGGGGGTATGTAAAGTCGAAATTCTTGATATACTTGTTGGCAGATGGGCGCTAATGACTGGGGTAGGAGAAGAAGATGAAGAGAGGAGGGGAAAGATACTCACTGTTTGGAATTGACCCCCAGAAAGAATAGCACTGATTGATCGCGCTATGGACGGTTTTTCGGCTACGCACAGAACCCTCATAAGTCCCCACTCCCGAGACTATGGCAAAGACACGTCGTCCAAGTATTCGCTTTGACAAATGCTTCGATAATGGTAATATCACGGGTCCTTCGATACGAAAGAAATCGTATAATCAAGCGGCTAGAAGTGGGGGAAGCGAAAGCAGGGAGAATAGCCAAGTGAGATCGATGGAGGCGACGCCTTCGAACTGCAGAAGGATATGATGGATTGTGTTGATTCAAAGAGCCCGCGCGGTCTTTCAGAAGCGCTAAGAGGTTACTACTGGAGTGTAATCAAGGAGAGGCTGGAGGAAGGGTGACAGAACGAATATTCGGATGCAGTCCAGTCACGGGCCGACATGGACGCGTCGTGGAGACCACGTGAAACGCGTTTTCCAGCAACCCTTTCACTTTTTCAATGCAATCTCTTGCGTTTGATTCAGACTTGCACATCAACTGACATCCAAGACTATCCAAACTTAGTAAACACAGTGTGTGCAATTACTCCGCTGGTATCTTCCTTTGTCCTTATTACTCATTGCTGCAAGCTAGGCAACATCATTGGTATTTCAATACCATGCTTGTTGACACCATACCGAACGCCAAAGATCTAGACATTCACGCAGTGCCAGATGATATCTTGGCCGAAATTTTCCTTGAACTGTGCACCACGAAACCTTTTTCGCTCTACGAACTGCTGCTCTACGGAAGACCCCCTATCTCTACATTGCCTCTCGTGCTCGGACGCGTGTGCAGACGATGGCGGGTGGTCACAGTTTCTTCTCCGAGGCTTTGGACGAACATTTTCATAAGTTTCGAAGACTCTTCGAGCTTCGCATATGCCTCCCGCCTCTTCCACCTCTTCGTTGCCCGTTCGGGGGAACGTCCACTGAACATCGCCATCGGTTTCAGCTTCACTGAGACGCACACGTTGCGCCCGACGAGCTAACGCAATTCCAGTCGTTTTTCAATGCCCTCGCTGCTTCGGTAGAACGTTGGCAGTTTTTGACAATATACGCTACAGCGTCATTCCTTCCAGCGATAGAGCAAGCTCTTGAACGGAGAATCCCGTGGTCCATGCCGATGCTCGAAAAGCTAGCATTGCAAGAAGTTTGGCCACAGATTTCGTGGCCGGATTTTGAGGATGACATTCCCGCACCATTGCAAATGTTCTCCGTTGCTCCCAAACTGCGGCATGTTGACTTACCCACTGACTTTCAGCTCTTCCGCTGCACGGCCATTCCATGTGATCAGATCGAACGTTTCGATTCTTTTGGGGATGATGGGCAAGGCTGCAAGCAGCTGTTGGCACGTCTACCCAACCTCGTCCGTTGGGACAAAGTATCCGTGGACTATGGTCTCCCTTACCACGGCAGCCTGGAGAGCATGAGCCATCCCCTCAAATCTCTTGACGTACATTTCCACCAGGAGCACAACATACTCAATTTCTTTCGGATGTTTGAGCTCCCTGACTTGATTGATCTCCGTGTGGATTGGAACAAGCCGTGGGGGGCACAAACACAAGCAACAACCATCACATTTCTTTCAGCATCGGCAAGGTTGGTGAGACTCACCCTCCACTTAAAGGAAGTCTCGCAGGACGACCTCCGTTCTATCTTGACGGCCACGCCTGGCCTGAAGGATTTTGAATTCCTGCTTGGAAGAATGCCCAGTGGTATCCCCACTGCCTTCGGCAAACAGTTGCTTGAAGAGCTCACCTATGCAGAGCCAGATCCGCGCATGAATCGCGCCGGTGGTCTTGTGTTACTACCAAATCTGCGAGCGCTGAGCTTGCTGGGCCAACTGGAAATCGAACCCGCTGCGTTTACTGCGAGGATACGTTCAAGAACGAGGAGCGGTGCGTCTGACAGGGCTTATCAGGGATGTGCAGCGCTGCAGTCTCTATACGTTCACTCTTTAGATAACGCAACCTCGTTGAAGATCGGGGAGCTGGCGGAGATCAAGGCAATCCTCGGAGAGAAAGCAGACATTCGGCAAATTGCTCACGTATCTCTGCCTTCCCCAGCATTCCCCGCGCTCCTGTAACACAAGAACTCACAATTCTCATCGTGCTGGATTTTTATCTCACTTATGCCCATGCGATAGTTTCTCTGACGGCTCTCGCACTCCCGCGTTATTCTTAAAAAAGTGACTCACACCTCGACACTATTACGCCAATATCATCGCCTTTGCTATCTTCCTTTCAAACCGCAGCAAATGACGGAATTGCATCTGCCGAATCCATGCGATAGTTTTCCTCAGACAACCCATGCACCTGGAGCAAGCTGTAACCGACAAAAGTATACAAGCTTCGACTGTGCGGAACAGAGCCATACTGGTGATATAATTAATGTGCCAACTATGTATGCGATGCGTGTGTACCTAAACTATCTAATCCGGCCCGTGAGGCAAAAAGTCTTGCGAGAGCAACATTTTAGCAACAATCACAGAGGCTGTGATCTGCGCAAATCACGCTCTGGGATATCATCATCCATAGCCTCTTGAAGCCGCCGTGTGCGAACGGGCTCTGCAAGGGCCGGTTGTGAGAAATGTTCCCGCAGGCGGTTGCTTGCTTGACGTTGGACCTTGCGTGCAGAGATTAGTTTTGGGGATGGCAAGATCGTCTACAAAAGGCTCACCTCGCCGCCAACTGATCGCGTGATTTGGAAGAGAGGCCCAACAAGGCCGAGCTGCACGGTAATCCATCTTGACCAAAATGTAAGACCACGGGAAGAGATGTGTATATATGGAGGTTACTCACGCCGCACCGAGACCAATGACAAGCACGGTGAAATATAATGGGTTGAAAAGTACCGCCATCGCCTCGTTCCATCCCAAAACCACGATGACACCGTACATCCATAACGGGATCTGGGCGATGCTTGCCACTGTGCTCCGCTTAGCCTCGACGTAGTAAGCGTCTGCATCACGACGGAACTTTGCGGTGAGCTCGAGCTCCTTCGTTTCGGTGAAAACGGTGAGAGTCGATTCAAAGTCAAATTCATCTTCTCCTATTGAAAGCACAGATGCATCGGAGGGAAGAGTATACTGGCGGGATTTGTCCACTGGGGCGATTTTGGAGTATAAGGGAATAAGCTCGAGAGTCTGTCGAGTATCTTTGTCAGTAATTGTAGTTGTGGACTGTAATGGACGGCACAAGCCTGGTCTCGGGCTTTCTTGAAAGCACCATCAATGTCATCCTCTGGTTTCCACACACGAGGAACACCATGCTCATCGTAGCGGAAGCGCTCTTCAAAGTGACCTCTCAATTTATTAAGGATAACCGCATCGGCAGTCTGCTCGTCGATCTTGGCTCGCAATGCAAGCCAAGCGCGCTTACGCAGAGTGGCTAAGGCTGTGTTGTTTTCTTCCTCTGTGCAGTTGAAGCCTTGACAAAGTCAGTCAGCATGGGAGTATTTTCAGAAAGATGTTCTATTTACTTTTAGCCTTGGCGAGGTAAATGCCTTCAGATTTGTCTAATGTGTCCTTGAACGCCTTGAGGACTTGGTCCCACATATGCGGATCCGCTTTGTTCAAAGCTAAATCGACTGGTTCGGATATCTGTTTCTTGAAATTGCGCTATAGTGTGGCATTTCAGTATCGGGTTTAGTATGTCGCCCGCATCGGAAACTGACCTCGATTGCATTGACCATCTTCTTCGTCTCATCCTTCCTGCACTGGTCTCCGACGCTGACAAGCTCGTCATTGAGGAGATTCATCTCATCTTCCCAAGTCCAATCGGTTCCCTCGACAACAGCTTCTCGAGCACCGGTCTTGAAGCGCGCTTCGCAGCGCTCCCTGGCGTTTGAGACGACATCGGCAAAGCTATAGTCATCGCCCTTGAGTCCATCGAGCATCTCCTTCTTGAATTGCACAAGACAAGTTTTGTGTAAATTTTTGAGCTGTCCGAGGAAGAGGGGGGAAAGAGTGCTATCTAAAGAGGCGATTAAATCGGCACGCTTGCGCTTGTAGACGCCTTGGTGATAACGCGAAGCGTCACGGTCATATCGGGCTGTAGAGCAAATTTAGTGTGATGAACAGACATATACATGAGAACTCACCGAGCGCATCAGTCCTCCAATTCCGCATCATGTCTCCTAAGCCATCGACCACCCTGCCTGCTTCGACTGGTCGTTTCTGCGATTTGGCTTGTTCTCCAAACTCTGCCAAAGCCACACCAGAGATTTCGTCACAGCGGAATTGAGCCAGAAGCTCTTGCTGGGTGGGCAGGTCTAAATCCTTATTTGTCTGGACTTGTTCCCAAATACCCTCCATATAGAACGGAAGACCATCAGCGGGTATCCGCTTGTGGTATTGTGTCTTGAAGAGATAATCGGGCGCGCTGGTGTCCACGAATCGCTGACGCAGGTTGGCAACCTCCGACTCAAACTTGTCAGGAACGAGAATCTTATGGGGCAGAGCCGTGAATCCCAAGTCGAAGTAGTCGGAGAGTTGCATGTTAGCAAGCTCTGCTGGCTTCGAGAGTTGGGCCCAGATTTTCTGCAAGTCTGCGGTAATAGTTGCCTGGAGGTTGGCAAGTGGGGTCACACCAATATGGTCACGAATTACGAAAAGGAGGAGTGTCCGTCCGGTAGTCCTGACATGTTGTGAGTATGGGCGTTGAGATAGCGTGTGGGAGCAACTTACCCATCTGCTGTCTTCTTCCCAAACAGACCCAGGTTGACCTCGAAAACGGTCTTGAGCAGCCCCATGTTTGCGCCCTGGTAAAGACCGACTTGATGCTCCCACAGGTTCAAGATCAGGATTTCCGAGGACGCTAATGAGAACAGTGCAGATTTTCGCTCGAAATCCTTCCCAAACGATGAGACTCAGTTGGCTTGCCAGAGCGACGAACTGACCTGGTCTTCTCCACGCTCCCGGCCATCCGTACCCTCAACATCCATGACCATAACATTCATGTTCTTGCCTCTGCACATCCAGATGCCTGACAAGCGAATTAAATGGGGTTGTCATGATTCGCGTGATTGAGCCAGGCTTACCCTTAGTGGTTTGTCTGCGCTGAGCTTCGTCCATGACGTCGAAAGTGGTTCCAAACAATCTGTTCAGAAGCGTACCTTCAGGTTCATTTAGCATAGTCTCGATATTTAACTTTCATGAACGTACTCTTTCCGGTCGACTGTGAACCAAACACGGCCACAATGTTATAGTCGAAACCAGCATCTCTTAGTCCCCAATGTCCAATCTGGGTGGAAAGATCCGGGCTGCAAGCAGTACTTAGCTTTCGGTAATGGTTTATAGCAAAAAACCCACGTGAATTTCTTCTCGTCGTCGATGATTTGTATGCGCTCTGAGGTGCCAGGTGTAGGTAGGTTCGGTGACGTCGAGACCAGTTGTGACGTGGTTGATGGAAGTGCGGCCATGCCTAGATTGCTTGGAGAATATGATATGGTTCCAAGGAGAATATGGGGCCCTTAAGGATGGGGCGGTTGATAGGGAATTCGTAGGCCAGTGGACGTGTTTGTAGCCAAAAGGCCGTGGCTCAGCTGAAGGACGTGACACATGGCCACGCGACTCACACGCGACTCACACGCCACAACTGCACTTGAGCCGCGGTTGGCACCTTGCTTGCGCCTTTCTATCTTGGAGTGAGCGAAGCGCGCTTACCATGCGGTGATTAAAAATTGCTTGTATTCTGATCGAAGTCTGATTCATATTGACATTCAGCTCGATGAGTGGCATATGTCTCTTCAACCATCCTAATTAATTTTAACCATCAAGTACTGAGCTGCGAAGAAAACCTACGATGTGACACCTACTGTGAGAGCGACTCCACTCATGAGTGGGATATATTTCCTCCCGAGCATATTCTGTGCATCAGGAGACCGATGTAATCAAAACAGCAAAATGATAAGATAGCGTAGAGCGTGCCGCATACCCGGCGTTATAGGCCCAGAGATAGTGGTAATGATACACACGAGCTCTCTGTGTGTTTGATTGACATGAGGCTCAGTCGTGTCTGCAAAAGTTAGTCTTCATTACCGACAGGCGCGAACGGCGCGTGGGGCTAATTATTGGACGCGCTCATTCACGTGACTCAAGCTTCTTGCTTGCTTTGTCCTTGCTACACTCCCTGACTCTTGTACGACCTTTCCTGACTTTTCTAAAAGCTTCTATAAAGCTTTAATAGCCTGTTGAATTTATCATGGATATTTCAGAATGCTACAGAATGTAGTAGGCTCGTATGGATCCTCCTCCAACTGATCAGATCTCTCCTAGTCATCCTTGCTAGAGGAATCCATAAAAGACAGATGGAAAAGTCAATCATCGCATCATTTAGCACCAGTAGCGCTTACAACGAGTGAGCCTGAGTGAGCAGCGTGAACGGTACAATCGCGGTCAGAAAGTTATTTCGACCTTTGGTAGCCTTTTGTTCTCCTCTCACCGATCAATCGGATACCTAGCGTATTGGACATTTCTTCTCCACCAACATACATCGAACAATTCACTCGCGGTCTCCACGGTCTACCATTCCATACGCTCAAGCCATTTTCTAACCAACATACGCGCTCGTCCAAATTCGGCAATTTCCGAACTAATACCCAATTTTGGCCGTGCACCCAATCAATACTAGTATCGTCCACTTTTGTTCTTAAACCACCAAAACCACCTTCCTCTTCTCATCTTATCTTCCGACGGACAGTAAACTCAGCAATCGTCAGAAAGGTATATATTGTAGCTGACCATGGACAGGTATGTGGAACAAGGCGATGCGCAATCTGTAACATCGAATCATCCCAACAGCTCGATCCTTTACGATCGAGCCGACATAACTCCAAACACCCTTCTGCTCTCCCGGATAGGTCCACGTCAGGAGTCAATAACAGAGGATGATTCTATGGAAGGAGCGTGTATCGACATTGGCTGTGAACCGCAGCCTGTCTTTCCTTCGTCCATCAACAACAGTGCCGGTGGTGTTATCCGTCTGGGGAAACACATCCTTTCGGAACAATGGGTTTCTCCAAGCATTCATCGTGAGATCAACTCGGACTCCGATGAATCGAACCCATCGTATTCCCCCAAAAAATTGTCGCTGTTAAAGAGGGTGGTCGATCCACCCTATGCCCTGGACAGTCATGAACCAATCAATTTTGACCAACTGCATCCAGAAGGCGATCCCCATGTTGAAATTCCAACACCACATAAATCAGCACATTCTATTCAACTCAGGTCTCATGGTGCCAAACAAGACATGCCATCGAGTGTCAGTTCATATGAGGCTTCGGTTAGCTCGAAACCTTTTCATGCCCCAGCCGCCTCAGAAGCTGGAGAAAACGAGCTTTCTACCCCTTCGAGCTCCACTCAGGGTATTTTAGATTCCGGCCGCTCTATTTCTAACTCTCCAGCTTCTGTTAGGGCTGGCATCGCCTCCGAAGCTGTGACTATGCAGGACACAGACTCCGTACCGTCTGACCACAATTTGATTCAAGAAGGCCTTTCCGTCGCTGTCGCTTTGCACAGCGACGCTTTCACGCCCTTACCGCCACATGGGAAGATCCAAGAGAAGATCGCGCCGCTTGACACATTCGAATTACGCGGAAACCCATCATCTTCGGCCACACCCGTCATTGAACGATCTATCACGCTGTCGGCATTCCCAGATACGCACCTCCAGAGCGAAGTTCCAAGTGCAGCGTCGCCTTTCTACAAACATCCCCAGCCGCCCCACAATCCCACCAGTGTCCCTATCACAGTTGCCTCAACCGGGCTCACCGAAGTCTCAAATACAAACGTAAATGTCGTCTCTAATCTGTCACACAATTTAGAACCCACCAACTGCCTACTCATCGCCGAGCTCGACTCCACGAAGCGCGCCCTTGGAGCAATCACTTCCCAACTCGCCGCATGTCGGTCCTCTGCAGAAGTCATCATCAATAATCTCTCGGCTGAACTTCACTTCACGAAATGCAATCTCACCGGGCTCAGCTCCCAGCTCCACGCTTCCTGCGTGGAAACCTGTTCGCTCCGCGACGAGGTCTCCTCGTCGTGGAGGTCGATTCAGGACTTGCAATGTCATCTTCAAGGCGCGGCCGTGCAGATCCAAGACAAAGATCGCCAACTCCAAAGCGCAGCATCGCATATACGAGAAATAGAAAGCCAACTGCGCTACAGCGATGAGCGGAATCGAGAAATTGAGGGACTCCTTCGTCACAAGGAGGACCAGCTGCGAGTCGCTTTGGAAGCGAGGGCGCAGTGCGAAGAGCAGTTGGAAAGATCCATGTCTTCGGTTCACGCCTTGCGGGCGGACATACAGGGCATGCAAAATCAAATATCACAACACGGGGCCTTTGTCACTGCTAAACACTTCGATGACCAAGGGCGGCCCCTGATAGCAGACGAATCCAAACAATTTCCCCCAGCTCCTTCTCAGGTACCGTCTTACTCGCCCCTGGAACATTTTCATGGCCACCCATCTGCGAGTCAGAGCGCACTACCGCGATCGGCGGTGTGCACTCCATCTACTACTCTATCTCCGCCGTCTTCTGGACATAATGCCAATATTCCACCGAATCACAGGGATATCAAAGCAGAGGACGGCGAAGTCGATCTCTACCAGGATCACAAGTTCAGAAGCACGGCGTCGCTGTCACCGCCGTGCAGGTCGCCCCCAAGCGGGATGCTTCCATACGACAGCGGTTATCCACGAGCCTCTTCGACTGAGTCTGCGATCAGCGGTCCACATGCTATGCCACCGCAGGGTCATGGCTTCGAGGAGGCGACTACTGATAGAACGCGCACATTCGCCCCTTTCCTTGCCGTAAATCCAATTACACCCATCTCTGGTGGCCTGCAAATCACTAACGATGCGACTTCTATTACCTGTGAAAATGCCAATACCACTCGCAGCTCCGACGCTGACTCTCCGCGCCCGAAGCCACGAATTTCGTCGGGGGCCAAACCCATCTCTGGTCGCAAAGCCAAGCCTTTGTCGCCTTCGATGTCACATACTTCTACCACGAGGGAGCGCCTCGTGAAATACCGTCGCCGCTCCTCGCCCACGCGCTTCCGCGTGGCACCACCATCGCGGGCGCGCACAATGTCAATGTCGTCCAACCAAAGCGAGGACTCGGACCCTCACCCTCGTCCGAAGCTAAGCCCGGCTTCCATACGTGACCGCGGGCACCCATATGCGCCCGCGCGTGCTCTAAGACTTCCTCCGGATCCTATGCCGGCGTCGCAGTCAGTGCAGTCGTTGGATGTGCGGAAACTCGGGGCCAGCTATCGCATCTAAGGCGCAGAGTGCGCCCTTCTGCGAACAGCCAGGCGAGAAGATTCAATCCAACAACAGCCACACGAACTTTACGAAACCAGCCTATGTCGATCTTTCAACTTCCTACACTTATATATATAGTTACCCATGTCCTCAAGATACTCCTATTCCTCCGCCTCTGACAAGGCGGAATGATCACGTCCCCGACGACGGGCTCCCGTGATTGACCCCGCGTTCGCGCAGCGGGGTCATTTAGTACGACGCATCGCTCGCGCCCTCCACAGCGACTTCTATTTGATGAACAGCGACGCCAAACGAATGTCGCAGAGCTGTGCTTTCTTTGAAAGTGCCGTGCTGTCTTCCAGAGCGCTCCGCACGACTCAATGCGCGCCAATGACGCTGCACCCCGTCGCTATTCATGCCCATACATATCTATCATCACCAATTTCAACATACAAACAACCATCTATGCATGCCCAAAACCATCTTCTTAGTCGCGCAAGACCGCTGCTTAAAACCTTCAAACACATGTGCTGTATGAAGGGAGTTTTAGCCGTATCGTTCGCGTGTTATCCTTTCGCTTTCGCGGCTCAAGCGATTATGTTTTGCTCCGCGAAGGGGTCACAATGTACATCATGCACCATGTCACAATGTCTCTCCAGGCTCATCGTCCTTGAATGCGCACGCCGCTACAGAGGCTCTGGCGAGTGTGCGCCATGACGGATAGATCTCTGGAGTTTCTATGGTGGCAAATCTTTGTCGGCATTGTGCTACCCAGGTGAGCAAGCAGATACGCAGTTCCATTTCTTACACTTTATGTTTCGTAACGCAATTCAATTCTTGACAATTCTACATTCGCACGACTGTTCAGATCTCTGCTTGCGGTAAGTTTAAGAGCGTCCACCTTGATGGCGCAACATGATAGTAGAATGGCGCGCTGCTCCTGATAACGTACTGACACAGGTTAACTTTCTATTGCCATCTTCACAGATCTATGTAAGATCTGGTCTCCAATACACTCTCCCGCCGGCATCCTTCTCTTCGCTATAAGACTCTGACAAGTTGGTGTTTGGCTAGCCGTTGTGCTATCACACTCTCCAGTGCTCGGGCAGCCGGGCCTCACATCCGAACATCATTCGGAGCCCCACGCGTCACTGACCACAGACTGGAATTGTGGGATTATCGATATATGGCCCTACTTGCAATTGGCAATCGATTACGTATGAATTCACCCTACAAAGTGTTGGCTATAGAGAGGGAGGTAAGTGGTTTTAGACAGGCCACGGGACTCCCCGAATTGGGAAAGTTATGATTCGTATGCTAGCCTTTCCTAGGAGGAGACCCAATTTGGGAAAGCCATGAAAGGATCTTCCAAGACGAGATAAGATCTGCAGTACAAACTTGGTCTCATCGCACAAGGTGCCCTGGATGAGCATCCTGGGTGGATCAGGGCAAGAGCAGCGTAATCGTGCTCACGTGGTTCGCCGAGGGGCTCTGTCATTGCCAACGGGTCAGTACCTTAAATTGTACCCTGTCGATCTGTCGCTCAATCTTGTTTCATTCCCTCGAACATGAAGGAACAAGAGAAAGTGCCCATTCTCCCCGAGCATGCAGAGCCTCAGCATCAAGGGAGGAGCTGTATCTCTAGATCAGCTCGTATCTTCACAGGCCTCGTCTTTCTCGCCTGTGTGGCACGGTACACGCATCTCAGCTGTTTCAGCTCCAAGCTGTCGCCTGGGCAGAACCCTGCATTCCTGATCGAAGCAGAGAATGGCGCTGTTGCGTCTGAGAACAAGCGATGCTCTCTGATTGGCGTACAAGCCCTGAAGGATGGGGGAAACGCCGTGGACGCGGCGGTCGCGGCGACGCTCTGCAGCGGAGTGGTGAACATGTTCTCGTAACTACCCTCTCGTCTTCTTCCACTAAGCAATATCAATGCTAATACTCTGCAGCTCAGGCATCGGTGGCGGCGGCTTCATGACAGTCCGTATCCCGCCCAACTCTACACAGTCCTCGTCCAACGTGTGGACCATTGACTTTCGGGAGCGTGCTCCGGGTGCCGCGAACGCGACCATGTACAAGGACGACCCCACGTCCTCCATGTTTGGTGGGCTCTCCGTCGGCGTCCCCGGCGAACTGCGTGCCCTGGAAGAGGTGCACCGCAGATGGGGCGTTCTGCCGTGGGAACGTCTCGTCATGCCCGCGGCCGAGCTCGCGGAGGGATGGACGGTTGACCGGGAGCTTGCCCGGCGCATACAGGTGCGTGCTTCATCAGACTTGACTCTATCACTCCCGCTCACGCGACCGGTAGATGTTCGCGCCCCTGATGCTGCATCACCCCGACTTCACGCCCACATTTGCCCCTGGGGGCCAACTCTTACTTGAGGGTGATGTCATTGTGCGGCCCGCGCTCGCGCGCACGCTTGCCACTATCGCCAAGAATGGCGCTGGCGCGTTCTACGAAGGCCCAATAGCGTCCGCGCTCCTCGCCAAAATAGAGGCGGCGGGCGGGATCATGACCCAAGAAGATTGGGCAGCCTACGAGGTCGAAGTGCAGCCCGCGCTCAGGAGCACGTACTTTGGGCGAAATGTGTACACAACGCACGCGCCAGCGAGCGGGCCTGTAATTCTGCAGATGCTGAACCTGATGGAGCATTATCCAGATCTACGGGAGGAGGGGCGGACGGGGCTGAATGTGCATCGTATGGTAGAAGCTATGAAGTGTACGTGTGCCCTCATACACTTTCTGATTCGATGATGCTAATAACTGAGGACAGTTGGATTCGCATCCCGGTATGCCTCGCGTCTACCCTGCTCGTTTGAGTGATTGCTCACTGTACGTAGGACGAGGATTGGTGATCCTGATTTCCTCAACGCTAGCCAGCGCGCGATCATCGAGGACATACCGACCAAGGAGGTCGCTGGCCTGTTGTCTCTGAAGATGACCGACGATCGCACACACCCGCCCGAGTATTACAACCCAGAGTATAGCATCCTTGAAGACCACGGTACCTCCCATAGTAGCATGGTGGACAAGAACGGGATGGTGGTGAGCATCACGTCGAGTGTCAACTGGGTCTTCGGGTCGTTTGTCATGGACAGCGTGACGGGAGTACTACTTGATAATACGGTACGCGCTGACTTGCGATCAAATTTCGTGTCGGGTAGTTGAGTGATTAAGCTAACAAGTACATATAGATGAACGACTTCTCCACCCCCGGCGTCGCGGACGGCTGGGGCATCTTCCCATCCCCCTGTACGTCCCTTCCTCCCGCTCAAATAGCCCTACTAAATACTCCGTCGATCTGCAGACAACTATCCCGGCCCCCACAAGCGCCCGCTCTCCTCTATCACGCCGCTGATCATAGAGCACCCCGACGGCTCATTCTACGCGGCCCTAGGCGGCGCGGGCGGCTCGCGTATCTTCAACGCGGTCTTCCAGACATTGCTCAACCTCGACTGGGGTTTGGATGCGAGCGCGGCAGTCGAGGCGGGGCGCGTGCATAGCCAACTGTACCCCACCGTCGTTGATGCTGACGCGATGGTCGAGAAAGATTTAATCGAGGAACTGGCCCATCGAGGGCACAACATAACAGGTATGTTACTCGCGTGGCTCGCGCGAAGAGGGCCGCTGACGCGATCAATTTGCAGTGGCACCGATGGGCGAGATCGCGGCGGTGGTGAATATCGTCACGCGCCAGCAGGATGGGCGGATCTTCGGTGGGTGGCATTTATCCATTAAGCTCGTGTCCGCTGACGGGTGTATTGATGGCCCAGCTGCGAGCGACTCGAGGAAGAACGGGATCGCTGCGGGGTACTGATACTGATCCTCCCTAACGCCTCTTCCCGATACTCACGCGCAAGTGAGACGCCTCGCCTCTTGTTCTTTGTCGCATCTTCACTCGTCTCTGCGTATTGACTGCGAGGATGGGCCTTATCGCACGTAATTACATCAATGTTTCCCTGCAGACTGTAGTCCGGGTGACAGTATTTTGCGACTAATTACAATTAATTGACAACGTTGCGGTTGATAAATGTCATAGCGGCAAATATTCGCGATATTCTGTGCGAAGATTGCCCGTATGGTCACTGGTTGTACTGTTAACTTAAATGTTTCAGCGACCCGGACAAGCATCACTACGCATCATCACCGACGTCTATCCGCCACGGCGGTATATATACAAATGCTTTACCATGATGTGGTACACTACAAACCATGTTGAGACTCTCGACGACACTTACGGCCATAGTGCTCGCTTTACCGCTCGTCAGCGCACAGGGTTAGCCTTCTCATTTGTTTGCCGCAATGAGAGTAGCGTAGCTGATTGTATGCAGTTGCGGAGTACCAGCAATGTGGCGGGATTGGATGGACGGGTGGCACCAGTAAGCTTATAACAACAGTCAAGATTGCAACGGCTAAAATCGCAATGTAGCCTGCGCTTCGCCCTATGTCTGCAGCGTGATTAACTCATATTATTATCAATGTCTCCCTGGCTCCGCGGGCGGATCAACTGCTGGCACCTCGAGCACAAAAGCAACCACCTCTTCAAAGGCGACTTCAACCTCGACCAGCGCGACTACGAGTCCCACAGGCGTGACATACACTGCATCGTTTACCCAGTATGGTAGCACGGACAACAACGGAAGTGGTAAGAAAGTTCCCGCTTTCGCAAGTGATGAAATGGCTGAACTTGCGACGTAGGGAACTGCAATGTGCTAACGTAAGTTTTCTTCGACCATCCCTCGCGGAGTAACGACTCATGAGAAAACAGAAATGCATGCTTTGACTACACATCCCCAGGATACGCCGCTGCTGTCTCACAGAACTTGTTTGGCGTCGGGCCTGGTGTGGGGCCTGGACCAGGTTGCGGAGGGTGTTGGCAACTGACTGGACAAAAGGTGAGAACCATTGCACGGAAATCTATTTATCCAAACAAGGCTGATTAGTTTTAAGGACTCGAGCGGAAACCCGCTGTCAGCGCCCAAGACGATCGTAGTGAAAGTGACGAATCTATGCCCTGCTAATGGCAATCCTCTGTGTTCGCAGAGCAGCTTGTCGAGCACGAACCAGTACGGCGCGGAGGTCAACTTCGATCTGTGCATAGACTCGTAAGTCCGCTTGTTGTTAGAATTTAGCGGTACTGACGGTTGTCAATACGCAGCGGGGCGGCGGCGGCGTTTTTGACTCCTTCGGGCGTGGGTTTGGCAGTGGGCACAGCTACGTCGGTAGATTGCAGCGAGTGGTCAGGGACGGTTATTTCGAAATGAGGGGTCGACGAGGTGACGAGACGAATATATATTTGACTTTTTTCAGTTGCAAGCATAGGCTACTGTGTGACCTGATACACGTCCAGCATGCTGGATAGCCCGTGAGCAGAGGAACTCGAATCAGACACTACTGGAGACATGGCACAAGCATAGACTTTCTGCTGTTTTTGTTCTTCTAGCGAAAGTCGAGGCCTGATCCCATAGAGTGACAGGCGATGCATAACGGCGCAGAGCATAATATACATGGATGTTAAGAAGAAACCCCTGATCGACCGAAAGTTAGCGTGATCGTCGAATAGGCGCCCTGCAGGCTGGACACGTCGTCGGCAGGCTCTGTATCTTTGTTCCTCACACCATGGCCACGCAGGAAGACCTCCTTTTCTCCTATGCAGGTCTATTGACTCTTGCCACATTCTCGATATATATTGGGTCTTATGGATCTCTGCCCGTAATTTTCCAAGAAATTATCCTCGCGTCAACCTGCTCAGACTTTTATTTCCAAAGCGCGCCAAACAGGCCAAATCGACGCGTTCCCTGTTGGAACAGGAAGACGACGAGGACGATGAGGATATTCCAGACCGCCTCTCGTCAGAGGACGCATGGCTGTTCCCTGTGGTGTGTATTGCAGCGTGTTCCTACGAATGATCACTGAACCTTGAATCTATTCATTGCACAGTTTGGCTCAGTTGCGCTGTTCGGTCTTTACACGATTGTGAAGTACTTTGGCAAGGATTGGATTAACTATCTGCTGGGCATATATTTCTCCCTTGCGGGTGTGGGCAGTGTATGGAAATCCTTAATCTCCCTCGCGCGCTTCTGTCTAGGGGAAACCCGCTGGAAGAAATTCGATAAGACAAAGTTCTTGGTGCTGAAGGGTCCCTGGGGTGTGTTGCCCTTCTGGCTCTTACTCCTGTGTTCACAAACACTGATGGGAAACGACAGAATTAATGTCACTGTCGTTTAGGACGCCGTCGCTTTTGCTCTTCCCAGTCGCTGTCATCCCCTCGGCCTTGTACACATTCTCCACCGCCAGCCGG
>JACXVL010000687.1:2401-26390 GCA_014898675.1 Athelia sp. TMB | reverse complement strand
TGTACAGGTTCCCACGGTTGAAGTATGTAACTGAGACCGTGATGAGAATACTTCTACGCTGTGTGCGATAGAGTGTGATATAAAATAGTGTAAAATATAAGGAAAATGGAAATTTGTGACAGAATGGATTTGAGTTAGCTTCGGGCGTGGACCCTGAGTGTTGCCATTCTCTGTCTCTTTTTACCTCGTTGTTTTTGTGGAATCGGGTGTCCTCCTTGTCTCCCTTCTGCCATCATTGTGGTGCGTATCATCTTTTCACATCTTTTCCCTGTCCTCATGCTTTTGGCTATTCACTTTACAGCTTTTTTGTCTTTAGGTCATCCCGCTCCATCACTAAATACGGTCCTAAGAAGGATATTGTTGCGGTCCCTGGGGCTGATCGCACTAGTCCCATTCCCCCGTTTTGCCATGTGGAAACCTCGCGTCGTTATCCTCCTGCAATTTTCCCTGATGGGACAGACTTAGGATCTGCGGCCTTCCTTAGCGGCAGCTTCATGCCCAATAATCCTTCCATCTATTTTGTCAATGAGGGCAGCTTTAGACGTAACACCGAGTTCGTCCTCAAACCTCATGGTATACACATTGTGCTGGGGGAGGTTACAGCTTTCGAGTGTGACTACACCATGTTTTGATCCTCCTTCAAGGAACCCTTCTATCGTCTGGGCTTCCTTTCCCAGTTCGATATGGACACCTTTGATGCCGATCGTACCCGCACCTGTCTTGCCGAACTCAATCTGCCTCTCATTGTCCAGGTGGACTCTTACCTGGTGACGGAACACGAGGACTCTGATTCCTCAGACTCCGATACAGAGCTTTCAGACGAGACCAACATTACCGATCCTGAGGATGATACATGTGTTACTGTGGGCGCTCGTTCAACTAGTTCTTCTTTGCCAGGGGTGTTTAATTCGTCGGGTTTGGGGTTTGCGGAGGAAGCAAGGAATACTTTTCCCCAGCAGATGTGTGTCCCGTCTGACCGGGTGTTCGGAGTGGGTCAATTCACGGAAGAGTAGTGCGGACACTTATCGTAGTTTGTTGGGTCCCCTTTTCCTTTCTAGAGCCCTTTGATTACTTCGCTATGCCTGTCGTCTTACATATATTTTGAATATGCTCTCGCTACTGCTCCTGATTCAATAGCTTTCAATGTCTCTCCCATCTTCTAGCCTGACAGTGTGTTTCCACTTTGTGCCACTTTTGAACGCTTTCGGAAGCTGTTTCTTGGCATTTGCCTTTAGTAATTTTGACAGATTCCGTCTCGCCATTGTGTGGGTGATGCCGGTGGGAGGGGGGAATCCACAGCGAAGCTCGCACAGAGTCGAAGGGGGGAAGACAAAGCTGGATTGCCTCGAGGCGAAGCCTCGAGCACTAAGTACACCGAAACGCGCTAATCACTAGTCTAAAGGGTCCGAGCCTTGCTCGACCCCCTCGACTCCCCTAAACAAGGAACAGGGGACACCCTGTTCCACCGGCAATGCTTTATAGTTTTGGTTCATAATTTTCTGGCGTACTGACCCTTCTCTTCCTTCTTCCTTTCCTCCCATTCTCTGCCTCTGGTGTGACCCTTCATTCTTGCTTATCTGGCCGTTCCTCAGCTGGGTTGCTCTTGCCGAGGGACTTCTGCTGTGAGTGTTATTGATTTTGCCACCTTCCAGACTTTTGACCTTAAATGGCTTCTTTTCTAGTTGTGAATTACACATCTGAAGGTGGTGTTATTGGGTTTCCTGAGTGGCCTGTGGATTCACGGTCAATTTCTGAATCGGGATCAGAGATGGAATCCTTGTATGTATTTTTCTTGACTGGTTTTAATTGTCTGTGCTGACTATTCCTTTTTACGTGGTCAGGTCCGATGTTTTAGGCTCAGCGAATCGTTTGCAATCCTTCGCAGATTACTCTGCTAGCTCTTTAACCCGTCGTCGCCCTCCTTCATGTCCTCCCATTCTTCCTATCCCTTGGCATGAAGCACCTATTTTGTTTGGTGGCTTCTTGCCCGACGATTCCAACACCTTCTATGTGTTTTTCGGATCTGCAACGGGTTCCACTTCATTCTTCCTACCCAGCCGGCATCAGTTTGTGGTTCTAGGCCGAGTCCTTTTGGTGGCCTCCAACTATGTGGTTTATGGCGCCTCCACCGAATTTCGTGCTGGGGCTGTTCCCTCCACATTCTCGATCAACCTTCTCATTCCTTACTATGTGGGGTCACCAATCATTAATCTTTCGGAATATTGTGATTGGGTCTGCTCATCCACCCTCGAGATTCATCTTCGCGACAAGTGGTCCCTTCGCTCTTCCATTATCTCTGGTTGGTTGACCGGCCCCTTCTCGACCCATTTTCCCTGGGAGACACCTCCGGTTGATGAAGATCAGGAGTTTGATCACATTCTGGCTGCTGTAAGGTCGGAGGACAAGTCTTTGTGGGTGCCTTTCTCTGCGCCTTTATTGGAAGGTGAGGTGGAGGATATGGTTCCTCCGGATATTCCTCTTACTTGGAAAATGGATCATTGGGTACCTTCATCTTCGCAGTAGACCTTCTTCGCAAATTTAGTACTAGTTGTCTGTTTGTCTTTTCCTGTCTCCCGAATTTGATTTGATTAAACTATATTTCATCTATGTTTGACCATGAACCCAGTTCATGGTATGACAGCGCAATCACAGGTTCCGATCCTGATTAACTTTGCCATGACAGACTACTTGTCACAAGGATGGACATGACCGGATAATCCTGTAGACCTTCAGAATTTTGTCGATCATTTGTCATATTACACGGCTCTTTTGAATTCAGCAACCTCCAACAGAACAATCATTGTACAAGGAGGGCTTTCAGGTTATATTAGGCAAGAAATCCGTGAGCTAGAATTAATGGATGAAATAACAAAGTTGGTGTACGACAGGGTGTTGCCAAAAGAAGTACACGGGGAGACGAGAGGTGACAATATTAGGTGATTCCGTGCTTGGAAAGGAAAGGAATACATGTCTCGAGGCATACATATTGTTACAGATTTAAGCCTAAATAGACCCCGTGCACATTGCGAAGTGTTAAATTTAAGACTCAACATCTGAGCTGCAAAAACCTGCCAGTGACAGGCCTGTTCTCGCCACTTTCACGTGGGGCCAAACTGAATTGAGTTGCCCCGGGCACTCTTTGGGCCAAATTAGAGTTGATTTGCATGATCAACATGATTTGTGATCTTTGCTGCTGATTAAACTAAACACCTGCTCATATTTAACACTTGCTCTGTGCCTGTTTGCATTTGAGGCACTGCTACGCATAGACACACGGCTCCTTGATCAGAAAAAATTTGCACTTTCTTCTCGTCCTCAACTCTCACCGGTGCAATCCTTGTGCTCCTGATGCCCACCAGTGCTTCCTCTCTTCCAGCAGAGCTAGACCCTCAGCTTATCAGTGTGGATATCTCAGATGTAAAAGCCTCCATTGCAAAATACAAAAAGGCCAATAGGGGACTCGAAATAAAAATGGAGGGTTCAAGTACGTTTATTCACCTTCAAATGGAGATGTGACTTACTGCCTTTTAATTATCACCCTTGTTTCATAGAATATATCAGGGAACTGGAGAAAAGGTTGGACTCACTTCGCAAAGATTTGAGGTTGGCTGAGGGTGCGTTACAACCATAGTCAAGATTTTCATTCCGCTCACAAATCCACCAGACCCTGAGTCCCCCGGAGAGCTTCCTTATGCATTTGAAGAGGATAGCGCTGGACGTGAGTTATTATTATTTTTATTTCCTTTTTTCACTCTTGGGGTGCCCTTTCGCACTGTGAGCTGCGTCTATTGCACAGTCAAATGCAGAATTCCAGAAAATGACAGCTTCTGTCAAGGGGTCATACGTGAAGGGATGGGCTCAGCTCCAGATGTACAGTGACTTTGCATGTCAGACAGGGGAAGAAATTGTAGCAGACATCATCAGGTGGAAGAAGGCCTCGGGAGAGGCACTTGATTGGAAAGAAAGACTTTGTGTTGTCAAGTGGATCCAGGAGGTGCAGAAAGAACTGCAGGGTCAAAAAGATCAAGAAAGTGAGTATGCCAGTGTTGCCTTCCCTCACTCCAATTTTGCGCGGGGGCAGGCGAGCGTGCGCGAAAGCAAGGAGTGTGTAGTTGAGCGTGTAGCTGAGCGCAATCGTGTCACCATTTGTGGGTGTCCATGCGAGGCTCGTGGATATGATGCCGTTCTGGTTATTGGATACGGTAGAGGTGTCCATGCCGACGGTGTATGTGCTGCCATTGACACTGAGATACAGTGCCCTTCACGTCGGGAGCGTGCTGATTGGCTGCTGTCCGCGTCAAAACATTGATTTCGGGGTGATCAGTGCTGATAACACTGAAAATCAGTGCTATTACTTCCCACAGTGTTCCTCTAGTACATGATCTCCTATGCTTTCAATCTACCTCCAACGTGCAGCTGGCTTCTCTCCACAAGATCGGCTACCTCATCGCGCAACGCTCAAGTATCCTCTAAATTCTGCAGCATCAAGTACACGAGATCCCTCACAGTCTTTGGTTTATGCCTCTTAATTGTCATCAACTCCAAATCCAACTCCAGGGACCCACACGATCTTGGGAGTCATAGTCGCTTAGATGCACGTGGCTTGAATTTCTGGGTTTTGCTGGTTTTGGCATGAGTATTCCGGAACTGGCTCTTCTGAGTCCGGGTACTGCAAGGAGCAGTGGTACTACTAGTAGCACTAGTGATACCATGCTCAAGTTGCTCCCAACGGTGCTGCCAGCTTTGCCAGTGAGTCTGACTCGTCCAAGTGCGAGTCGTACCGTGACCGCTAGTACTACTTCTTGAACACTTTGGCTCGGAAGATGCTAGCGCTGGAAGCACCAAGTCCGTCAGATCCGTGGTGCATGCTGCTATCTACACCACAATGAGCCGCCTGTTTCATAATCAATAGTTGGCGCTGTCATACCTGTGATACTTCGGGAGAAGATTGTAGACTCTTGGCTGCTAGCACTCTTTGCTGTCTCCAAAGTGCTAGTATTATGCAAGGGCTAGGACTTTGTGGCGATAGATATGCTTGACCCGCTGTACTGGGCAGAGCCGGATAACCGTTCATCTTGAGAAAGTTTGCTCGATCCCTTGGAGCCGATGTGAGGGCGGTTTACTGGTCTATAAACCCCAGAGTTGTTGGCCTAGACAAGTACTGACGGACTTCCCTGGTCGGTTCGAAAATGCAGGATCTCGTTACATGCAAAATTGGCCACCTAACTCTGATATGACTTTTTAGCTAGAACACTTCTTACCAGATACTAAGATCGTAACAAGGCGAGTCTATCTTAGACTCTTCAGTGACCTTGCTCTTAGCTCAGGCGTGGACAGTTGCTCAAAACTTAAGGCAGTCAGACGGAAGGATTATAATAAGCAGGTATTTGATTCCCCACAAATCTTTCGAAAGCGATTTGGGTGAATGGTCAGAGGTTTGTCAAAGGTTTTGTTAATGGAATGGATAAAAAGCAACTTGTTCTGAGTGTAGAGAGATTAAATCTGTACAGAGGACTAACTGTAGGAAACTAGGACACTCTGGAACTAGAATCCTAAGACTAAGAATCGACTGTGAGTTGGAGACTAGCACACTCTGGAGCTAGGTCCTTAGAATCAACTGGGAGCCGGGAGCTGCCGGTCTCTCTGAAATCTACCTCTATTTATACCATTCTGCAGCTCTAATCTCAAATCTTCCCACAGCCTTCCTATTGGCTGATATTAATAGTACGTACCCCGAAAATGGGGGTCCTTTTTCCTATTGGCTGGCTATTCTTAGATTGGGGTCCATCCCTAAAATGCCGAAGTGTGATTGGCTGGCTAATTATAGTGCAGGGTCTTCATTGTGGAGTCAGTGATATGATTGGCTGAGCGATTCTGGGGACCATAGGGTGTGCCCTCTTTTTATGCACCCCAATTTCTGATTGGCTGTCCCGGATTATCTACAGTTCTGGGGTGACTTCCAGAGAAGTTCTGCAAAGAAACGGGGTTGTTAAGCAAAATGTTGAGGTCCAGTTCTGGGTTACAGTGCAATATTATTTTTAATTTGAGGAAGGACATAGTGGGTGTGCTCTAGTTCAGCAGAACCATGGTTTCTGGCCTCCTATTCCTTTTATTTTTATTTTATTCTGGAACACTGGAACTGGAATGCTGATTCACAGCTTTGACAGACCACTCATGGTTTATCCCTTCTGTTGGCACTACCATCTAGTCTTGTGGCTGGATGAGCTATAATAGGTTATACTCTTGTCGGAGAAGAGGCTTATGTCCGAAGGAGCCCATACGAGAGATCAGAGTTAAGTTGGAAGGGCAAGTCAGGTTGTAAGATGCGGGGACAATATTTTTCCCTCGCAATTGACTTGAAATTGAGCCTGGCTTGGTGGTGAATGAATGGTTATGTATTTCTGCGGCTCGTGCCTTTCTGTTGCTCACTCAAGCCTCCTTTCACTCTCTACAGCATAATTGATCCCTCCAAAGTAAGTCTCTTGTTCTCATTAATTTCCCGAGTATGGGATATAACCTGCCGGATTTAGAGTAGTCTGATATGTCATCCATCCCTCATACTTCCCCCGTGTTAGGGCTTGATGTGTCGCCTCCCTTTCGGGATTACAGCAGTCACAGTCGTCTGGGGCAGGATGGCAGTGCGTGTTTTGCTTTCTCATGCTGTGTGTGTCTCATGACCCTTTTCATTTCAGCACATCCCTGGATAGCCTTCTTTACCCTGAATTTCAGAGCCACTACCTTGTGCTTTTGGATACCACTCCTTTCTCCGATCGCCTTATTATTCCACTTGGCTCTTTGGGGGCTACCACACTCTCTGGCTCCTTTTCCCTTATCGACCCTAGCTCATTCATTGTCACTGGTGGGGACATACATGCTGGCCCTATCTTTCGACTTGTGGAGTCTTTCTCATGGATTAAAATTACCGCATGGATCTGCGACAACCATGACTTTTCAATGTTTCGCTCTTCAATCGAATTCTCTCTGGATAGTGACATGATTCCTCCCACCATCATTATTCCGCATGTGCTTGGCTTGCTAAAGCCACTTCCTTTCTTGTTCTGCTTGACTCGTTTCTTTCGTCCACGTCATCTCCTCAGAAATGTTGGCCTGCCTTTCCAGGTTCAAGTTCAAGTGGAGGTCTCCGTGTCTGTTCTGGAGGGGCAGGTGGGTGACTTTGATGAAGATGAGCAGTCGTCGTTGGAGTCCATGGCCTTTACCGTGTCTGTGGATCATGCTCTTCTTCTTTTCCCAGATCTCAATAATTCTGGGATTTCCATCAACTCAGATTCCACAGTTGGCAGCTCGGAGTCATCAGATGGGGTGGAAGCAGAGTCGGATGAGAACTCGGTTCAGTTAGGTGTGTGGTTCCTTTGAAAATTACGCCATAATACTCAATCAAGGGCTTATTCTTTTTGTGTATAGGCTATACTAGCAGCATAGAGGATCTTGCCCTCCGTCCTCCTTCTTCAAGCACTTTTATGGAGGACATTGTTGCTGAGCTTGAGCTGGCTCTGGAGGGACATTTTTAGTGGACAGTCATATTTTATTTTCTTGTTCGATGCTCCAAGATTTTTTATAACTTGGTCTTTTTTTGTCATGCTTTGGGTGTAATGGTGGGGAGCGTGCATTCTCATGGCCTGTGGGGGCTTGGTATATTTTTAAAAGAATAACTCTGGTTTAAACATCTTCTTTTCTACTGCGCTCTGGGCATTATGTAAAACTTCTCACATGATTGCATGGAGCTTGCGTAGCACCAGGTTTCGTCAATTGGTGGTGGCATTGGGTTAGTCGATTTTTGAATGCTTTCGACCATGACCTACTATGAAGCAATTTCATAGTATGACACCAGGCTGACATAGGGGGAGATGAATGTTGACTCGTAGTTGCTGTGAGAGTTTTGGTGCGAGAGTACATCAGCACTAATGTCGCTAGGCAAGACATAGGCGGCACAGAAGATTGGAGAGCTGATCAGCTCAGTTGGGGTTTCTGGATATGAATCAGGATTCATGGTCAGAGGAGGTAGTAACAATAGTTGTATAACACGAATGCACAATCTTATTTGTACTTCATCATTCTTGCGATCCACAGCTGTTTGAATACAAACTTACTGATCTTTCCGCGTTGTTCGAGTCTTCGCTAATGCATAACAAAAGTCTCTCAAGTGTTTTCAGGAATGCTGACACCAAGCTGCGAAAGAAACTCTGTCAGCCAGAAGAACAAGTTGTGCAGAGGTTACTAACGAAGCAAACAATGTTTGGATGGTCAAAGCCACCCTGGAATTTCGATTCTTAATGTCTATAGCACTTGATTGACCTCTGAATTCTGAAATTGTGATCTTGCGACCCTTGAGTTTACTAAAGAAGCCATCCTTGAAGCCAGCACTCGGCGCAATCCACCCCAGCTTGGTTAATTTTTTGGGTGGAGCTTCACAATCTTCCAAACACTGGCTCCGGCTTCTTGTGGCTATTGAGACCCAGCTCACAGAGGCCAGATATGGGTGGGGTGCAGGGCTCATCAGCGTGGTAGAGCTGCGAGCCCAGAAGAACCAGTGGTGTTCCACAAGATTACTGCTGGACGTCTGGATGTCTCACGACAAGGCTTCTTAGTCGATGGTGGACGAGCAGTCCCTGTGGATGAAGGGGAACAGATACCGCTTTGTGACTGGTGGTCGCACCACTCCAGAAGTGCAGAAGCAAGTTGAAGCTTGGTTCCAACAACTTCCAGGTCACAAGTATTACAAAGGCGCGCCAGGTCGTCTTGGCGCAGACGAACCAGAGCCTTCACAGTTGTGACAGCGAGATTGATGTCTGGAGAACATCAAATCAGCGTTAGGACTGCATTAGTAGAAATTTGGCTTCCCATTGTCCATAGGCTCGTCCGAGTCACTGTCCTCCTCTGTCTCCCCTTCAGCATCGATGTTGATGCTCTCGGCATGATCAACCTCTTCCTCAACCTCCTCTTACTCTTCATTCGCGCCCTCCTTGTCAACGTCTTCCTCACCATCGTCCCCACCGACAATGCGTCCACTGCGAAGTTTCCTGGGTGTGACCGAAATATCCTCCCTGCAATGCCGTTGGCGGTGCCAATGTCCTCGCACCAGTTGGTGTGCTAGAGCTGGATGGGTCAAGTGAAGAGAGAGGAGGACATGGCCGCAATGCCTTTCCTATGGCTGGCCCGGGGTCAGTGTGGGAGGCGGCTGGGACTCAAGACACGATCATGGATAAGTGTGGGCCTCATAGAAAAGAGACATGAAATGTGGCACGGGATGGTGAAGAGGACAATTTCTGTGACGCCTGCAGTTGCATTGAACCATAGGGGGTTATAAACGACACCACTGCCTGTGTTGCCAAGTTGGACCTGCACATCATTGATCTGCAAAGGATCAGCGGGCAGCAAAAGAGGGGACTTATATGACTGTGGGCAGAAGGTCTGTCACAAATTTCCATTTTCCTTATATTTTACACTATTTTATATCACACTCTATCGCATACAGCGTAGACATATTCTCATCACGGTCTCAGTTACATACTTCAACCGTGGGAACCTGTACAGTTCACATACTAGTCCAACATTGGGTCTATTGATCATTAGATTAGATACCTCGGTTATACCTTGAAGATCGTGGATCTATCAATGAGATACTTCGCAACACCATTGCTCCGTATCATGGTCATTTGACCTGTTCCACATGGGCATTAGATATCAGGGATTAACACCATTGGTCCAGCTCTTGATATGAGCGCACACTGTCGTAGTTATTCCATTTGGACATAGGATATAGCACGTAGCATTATGTATATATAGAGGCATGACTGCAGGACGATTCCTCAGTCTAATTCACTTCGTTAAAAACTAAGGTCTCAGCTCTCTTAAGCAGTCTTGATCTATCTCTATCACTATCGATCTATTCACACCCTTTGTCTGATTATATTTTGGTGAGTAACTAGCAGAGACTGTTACATTTGAATTAGACTCTCCCCCTACGCCCCTGCGCTGCAAAGCGTACTGGTGGTGCTTTTCTTCTTTCTTATTCTAGGTTGGCTCTTCAATGATGTCGTACCCCTTCGTCTGTTAAGACAATCTCGGACCTCAGAGACAAGAGGTAGTGTGCACTTCACTGTGCATGCAAAGTAATGGCTATACCTTCATATGCCCAGAAGGCTAGGCAAGGTCTTTAATGACTAAGCCTTGGATGTGTGATCAGTGAAAGGCCTGAGAACCTACATTGCTATCGCATTTCAAGGTTGTCTAGGCGGAGGTAACTGAGTACCGATGCACTTGTAGCAGGGGTGGAACCCTGACTAAGATCTGTATTCCTTCATTCCGGACCTACAAGAGAACGTAGGCCGACGTCGACTCTACCTCTACACGACTAGAAGATCACCAACCTATGGAGAATTTATTTCCCATTAGAGTCACACGCTCACACACACGCACCGCTAGAAACCATGCCCAGACACAACAACTGTCGCAACCGCGTCAACCTCAATAAGAGGGACACGCCCCTTCATTACCCCAAATACAGCAAAGGCGATAGCTTCGTCCTAGCCAACGACCAGGCCAAGAAGGCTCTTGACCTTGTCATAGAGTTTTCTAACCAGCAATTGTCTAGCTGGGGCCCTCTCTGTCCCAACCACGTCCTTGCTGAAGCGCAGAAGGCGCTGAATGGCATCAACTTCGAAATGGCGCCGACCCTCATGCTCCGTGATCATCTCGAAGCCGCGGTAATAAACCTCACCAGGATGAAGGAAGAGGTCGACAAGAGGACAGGGGGATGGGCGAATTTACAGGTCGATTAATATGTGTCTATCAATATATGCATGTGTTTCATCGGTTCAAGAAGCGTGATGTGTACAGCTGACTCGTTTCATTCCTTTCCACATAATTCCGTACACCAATGAGTTTTATGCTCATCGCACTTCACACTGCCAGAAAAATGCCTAAAGCCACTACTGCCAACTCTTACCCACACTTCGTTACTGTTGCAAAAGACGATGTATCAGGCATCACAACCACCACTACTCTAAACATCAACAAATCTTGTTTCGCCAAACTCTCTGTCAATCGCAAACAGAAGAAGTCTACCAAATCGATGGTCCCACTAAGGACTAGACTCAATCCCGAGCGCAGCACAGACAATGCTATAGAACTTGAAAAACACTTCGACAAGCAATGGGCACTTCGCGCTTTTATGGACGATTATTTCAAACATATTCGTTCTGAACGCTCTATTACTCCACCACCATCCGGTCCACTCATTGATCGGATTGGTCATCCAATCTATGAACCTTCGAAGCCTATTACACCAGGGATTACGTTTAAGAAGTCCAAAATCTTAGAACGGATCAAAGAATTTCAAATTCCGGTCCTTGCCACTGGGGAACGCTTGACGTACTTCCAGAACAAGGTGGACAGTCTAGGACTCAACAAGAAGTACCTCGAAAATGTCGATAAATTAATCAAGAACTTCAACAAGCTTGATCTCGAATTTATAGCGCATCGCCTCACTAACAAGCAGTGGTGTTTGCTCAGAAGGGATATGAATATGGTGAAGAGAATTGATTTCGGAGAATCAGGGAATTGGGATGTAGCCTGCTCAGAAGTAGCAGCGCTTGGAAGGCAGGGATGCTTTGATTATTAAATTTGGCAGATCAGTAGAAATATCATTTTTATTTGGCTTAAAAATGTGTGATCACTGAAATAGCGAATGTGTGAACAAATTATGGCTTACTTTGCTCTTTATTATATATAAGACCTCAGAAGAAATTCAAGGCTAACCTTCCTCAACATAGAAACATGTCTATGACCGATATTCGTGAATTGGAAATGGCCATTCCAGCCAGCAATGATGCTTGGAATGAAGGATTAATGGAAGAAGCTACTATTGCTCAGCGGAACATCTTCTCGGAAGATCAATTTCATACCTTAGCCAGGATGATGGCCAACGCTTTCGGAATGACTCGAGGATTCACAACGCACTATGTTCAGCAAGTGGCTGAAAATATCGTAAATGAACTTGACAACTGTGTTGGTCAATCCAATTTCGACTTAGTAGAAGCGACTACTGGCGCAAACACTACAACCCTTGGGGTAATTGAACCTCAAGTATCCAACCTCAGTAGTCAAGTCGCCAATCTTAACACTCAGATGGCACAGCTACCGGTTTCAGCTCAGAGTTCAAAAGGAACTAGGCTGAGTTCAACGGAGCCGATGGAAAGGTTAAATTCCAAGAGTGGATGAATAAGATCCAATTATGGGTCGTCCATGAAGACATAGTCACTGACAGACATCATATTAGTACTGCGATGAATAAATTGGCTGGACCCGCAGCTCAATATATGGAGCCATGGATCGAAAAACTCACTACTGGACAGACCATTGGCTCATGGAAGGAGTTTTTCCACAAGTTAACTATCCAATACGGTCAACGAGATGAAAAAGAAGGAGCAAAGAAGGAATTAACGGCCCTGTTCATTAACACAGACCTTGCGCACAAAAATTTTGTCAAATACGCCGAGAAATTCAGAACTCTTGGTCGTATATCCGGATATGAGGATAACCTCCTCATTGATAAGCTCAATCTCGTCATTGAAAAAGACATATGTCTAGCCTTTATTGGGTACAAGAGCGGCAACAATCTTCCCACAAAGTGGGGTGAAAAACTTGATTTGCTCTTGGAAATATTCAAGGACGTACATCTGGATAAAGTGCAAGGTCGTGTCTTTGGAAAAGATAAGGGACCGTCCGACGCTATGGACGTCGATTCAGTGGAAACTAAATCAAGCAAAGGAAAGAAAGGAAAAGGCAAGGCTAAGGAGCGGATTAACAATAATGGCGAAAAGAAGGAAAAATTCTGCCATATCTGCAATCAAACTTCGCATAACACCATTGATTGTGATAATAATGCGAAAGGTCCCAACTATAAGCCTCGCTCGGATGAGAAGAAAGGAGATAAGAAGAAAAGTCCTGAGGATAAAAAGAAGTCAGGCAAAACTCATAAGATTTGATCGGCTGAGACAAAGCGGTCATTGGACTCCTCAGACAGTGAGGATGATACCCCATGCGCCCCTACGTCTAAGGAACTCTGTAGCGCGGAAATTGATCGCCCAAAGATAATAGAACTTTCATATTCGGAGGAACTCACGAGTGATGATGAACCATTTGTTCCTCGGTCTGTCTCAGACTGGAGCAAGGACAAGAAGAAAGTATCTCGCAAGCAGGGTTTTTCCCGGCGCCCCATGTAAACACTTGCCGACATGGTGGTGTTAGTCTTGAGACCCACGACTTATGTAATGTAGATGCAGTCGAAAATGTGTCGCGAAATATAAATAAATCATTTTATCTACCTCTTACATTATGGGTCTACGGAAAGAAAGTGCAAGTCGAAGCTCTAGTTGACTCAGGAGCCACCACAACGTTCATCAATAAATCGTTAGTGCGGGAAAATCACTTGGTAACAGAAAAATTGGCTATACCGTTTGCGGTTTCAAACGCAGACGACTCCAGCAATTCAGATGGCCGAATCACTAAGTACATTAATGGGTACTGTGAGATCGGAGATCACGGACAGCGAGAATGGCTGTTAGTGACCAATCTTGGAAGAAAGATATGATCATTGGCTATGACCATCTGAAACACCATAACCCGGAGATAGACTGGGATGTTAGGACTTGAACTTCGTTGACTTGAAATGGTCGGATCCGACTAAGTGAACTTGTTATCACTTGAAGGGACACTTGCGTTCTGTTGCAAGGGCAAAGGGAAGTGAAGATGTTACGTGCAAGTGTCTGGAGAACACAAGTTGATTATCAAGTAAATCATGAGTATACAAAGGGGCTTACCTGGAGAACACAAGAGGATAGATCTTGGTTCTCCGAGGTAGCTGAACTCTACTACTTATACTATTCTAACTGTGCACAGACCATGTTTGTACGTATTTGCTAAATACCTAAACTAAGGTGAATAGTATCATGTGGTGACTTATGTATGACGAAGCGGGGCCCGATGAGTCAGACAGAACTATGTAATGATCCGTTGCTTAAGTATCGATCCAACTAAGGCGGGTCTGTCTTGTAATACTAGTGACTAATCCTAAACATGTGATGACCAGTCACGTGGCTTGGTGTCAATAGTGTCACGTGACTCAAATGAAGAAATAATAAGTAAAATGAATATAGTTCGTAGGTAATAGTTCATAGGGGTTTCAGAATATATAGGCAACTCATGACATCACCCCCCTCTTATGGTTGCTCGTCTCGAGAAACTGAAGTAAGATTAATCAAGTCTTTCCAAGGTATATTCGTAAAGAAATCAGTTACAGAGATCTTTTTCGGTGCATTAGGTCTCTTTTTATGAAAATCTTTAATCGCTTCTTTGGCATGAACCATATCTTTAGCTGGTTGCCATGTATTATCAGCGACTGAATATCCTTTCCATTTGATAAGATATTGTAATTGTCTCCGCCAAATGCGGGAGTCCAATATTTCTTCTACTTCAAATTCAGGCTCCTAAAACCAGCCGCACGAGTAGAAAGTGGAGGCTGCATATCGAGAGATGGGGTACATATCATTTTGTATTTCAGCCACAAAATAACACATACAAGCAATTTCCTTTTATATCACCACTAACACCTCTCACTTTCTACTGGGCGGCTGGCAAAAGCTGTAGTAGAAGCCCCGCGCAGAACCACCGAGCCCTAATCTAGGGTTAGGAAAATAGCCTTTCTCAAAGGCCTCGGGTATTCGAAACGCTAAATTTACGTGGGTGCTTGTGCTACCGAGCTACCATTTTGAGCCTCGCGATCTGAGGCGTGTTGTCATGCTTCGTCGCGTCTCGTCGTCGCGTCTGATCATATAGACTGAAGATAATATTCGCGAGCTAATCAGCAAGCGCTTTGGCAAACGCGCTTGCTGGTTCCAGATCAAAGTCGCCCTCGCTCTTTGTGAATAGGTCGCGGGCGTGGCCATCGTAGTCCTCGCTCTCGGCGAGACCAGCAACAAAGGCTGCCGGTGTCAAGTTGCGAGATGCTAGCATTGCGATAACTGCGTCCATTTGAACGTATGATTCAGAGAAGGCAGGGGGGATTGGTGTTGGATTGGGTAGTAGACTCAGAATTTTGCAGCACTCATTATATATGTTCTAACTACTACAGCCTACAGAGCCTCCACATACACATACTATTAGTGGTGGTGTAGAACTGCGCATGGCACTTTCAACAGCACAAGTGGCCCACATACAACTGCACCGTGTAGCCGGGAGCTTGTGACCGGTATGTGACACGTCACATCTAATTAGCCCCACCCGAGATGCCGGCTGCTTGGCTATGTAAAAATGCTTGATCACTGTCTGACACCGAGGAATAAAAGAACGTTGTTTTCTAACCCTAGACTAGGGCTCGGTGGTTCTGCGCGGGGCTTCTACTACAGCTTTTGCCAGCCGCCCAGTAGAAAGTTCGAGGGTTTGGTTGTGATATAAAAGGAAATTGTTTGGGTGTGTTATTTTGTGGCTACATTATGAAATTTACATTTTGCTGTTCAGTAATCAACCCTCAACTTTCTACTCGTGCGGCTGGTTTTAGGAGCCTGCTTCAAATTCCTCTTCTCCTTCTATCTCAACCGGTGGAGGTGGGTCTTGGTATCGTCCTTCTAAATCTGATTCTTTGTACGGATGTAGCAACATAACATGGAAGACCGGGTGAATTTTCATCTGAGCCGGTAAGTCTAGCTCATAGTCCAGGTCTCCCACCTTACTTTTGACTTTGTAAGGACCGAGTTGTTTATGTGACAACTTTTTACTCGGTTGTGTAGTTTTAATGTTTTCCGCATTAAGCCAGACTTTATCCCCAACTTCAAAGGTAGGTGCATCCTGTACATTTCGATCGTAGAAGTATTTCATACGTTCTGCAGCCATCTTTAAAGTGGCATTGGCATCGTCTCTTGCTTCTTTAAGCTGCTCGAGACGTTCCTTAGCCATGGGTACTTCAGTGGAAGGATTGATCGACACGTGGAATTCAGGAGTAAAACCGTAATTGAGGAAGAATGGGGTTTTGCCAGTTGCAGAATGTACTCTTGCATTAAAGGCAAACTCGGCTATCGGTAAAAGCCGTACCCAATTATCCTGATGGTAAGAACAGAAAATTCGTAGATACTGTTCTAACTCCTGATTCCACCTCTCTGAGAACCCGTCTCCTTGAGGATGGTATGCTGTAGTTGGCGTCCCTTTGACTCCAATACCTTCGTAGAATGCCTTGAGAAATTGAGAGGCAAATTGTGGGCCTTGATCGCTTACGAACTGCTCCATAGCTCCGTGTAATTTAAACACATTTGCTATATAGAGTTGAGCAGTTCCGTCTGCGTCAATCTTCTCATTACAGGGGATAAAGTGTACTTGTTTAGTCCCCATGCATCCTGTGACTAGTATGGAATCAAATCCTTCGCTAACTGGTAATTTGACAATAAAGTCACCAGCTACTTTTTTCCACGGAATGGCTTCCACTTCGTGTGGTTAGAGGAAGCCATGTGGACTAGTGCGATGGGATTTACTACGGTTGCAAGTGTCGCAGGTATTTACGTACTCGTTGACAAATTTAGTCATTCCGGCCCACCAGTAGTTTCGTGAAACTAACTCTAGTGTTTTGACTTGTCCCGGATGTCCTGCAGCAAGAGAATCATGGTGAAGCTGAACTATGTCTTTTCTTATGGAATTGTCTAAGGGTACGTAGACTCTTCCTTGGTACAGAATAAGACCTTGTTCTTCGTTCCATTCTTCCAGACCTTTTTTGAGTTTAACAGGTCCGAAGTCCTGGATCGTTTTCAAAGCTTCTGATACTTCATGATCTCTATTGGTGCATTCTCTGACACGAGTCAATAGACTTTTATCTGCGACTACACTTGCATGTCCTCTTTTGGTAGCAGCAATTCGGAAGTGTTTGCTGGGTAACAGGACCTGAGCTTTGTTGTCATCTGCATCAGAGACATAAAAGTCTGGTCTCCTGCTAAACACATCTGCACAACCGTTCTGCTTGCCCGGTTTGTGGGTAATGAAGAAATCGTAAGCGGAAAGGAATAGAGCCCATCTGGCTTGGCGGCGTGTGAGATCTTGCGCCGTTCGCCAGTACTCAAGGTTCTTATGATCAGACCATACTTCAAAGGGTTCTATGCTGCCTTGGAGAAGGTGTTTCCATTCCTTCATTCCTCGAATGATAG
Organism: Athelia sp. TMB; assembly: GCA_014898675.1. Lineage (NCBI taxonomy): Eukaryota > Fungi > Basidiomycota > Agaricomycetes > Atheliales > Atheliaceae > Athelia > Athelia sp. TMB. The sequence continues at coordinate 9,186 of JACXVL010000687.1, read as the reverse complement.
CAAGCATTTCCTTATCGTAGATCTCGTAGTTCCTTTCTGCTTCATTAAACGATTTAGAAGCAAATCCAAGAGGTTTCCATTCACCTGATTCTTTCTGCTTTTGGAAAAGTACTGCACCTGTCGCATAGCCTGAAGCATCTACTTCAAGGCGTAGCGGTTGACCAGATACATAAGCAGTAAGGTTGGGTAACTTAGCGAAGGCTTCTTTCAACCTCTCAAACGCTCCTTGTTCTTCTTCCGTCCACTGCCATGGGCCATTACCCGTGAGACATGTTAAAGGTTTAGAGATATTACCGAACCCTTCGATAAACTTTCTGTAGAAATTACAGAGGCCAAGAAATTCTTTTACGTGAACTTTCTTTTTTGGTATTGGCCATTCTGATATAGCTACTAGTTTCTTAGGGTCCATCTCTATCTTTCCGTCTGATAATATAAGACCAAGGTATTACGAGTCCATTTATGGAATCATTTCATACCATGGGTTCCCGCCAAATCCGCGTGCGCGGAACGCGATATTGTGGGAAAGTTCTGTAAAAATGCCGAAGTCGCTGAAATACCTTCCTTTAATGCGACTTTGGCCACTGGCTATTGTTCTCAATGGTTGTAAATTCGATTTCATGTCTCTATATGTCGTATTTCAATTTATACTATCATTTGGGTTTGAGAATATTGGTGCAAGCGCTAGTATAAAGGCCTCGGTCTCAATATGCCATCCGGTTTCCGTTCCGCCACTTGCTCCCCGCCCTCTATTCTGAGCAGCTCTGGCTGTTTATCATAGATTTTCATGGTTGTAATGTTTTTTTTTCAGTCTGTAGATAATATATCTCAATTCAAAACAGAGCTCACTCGCGAAATCGCCGATCCTGGTTTGAATGATACCTCCGGATTCCGATCCGCCACGGCCATTTGCACTCTGTTTGCAGCTTAAATGGCAAATATGATAGTTCACCCTCTCAGCCGCAGATTCCATGTCCGGCTTTATTTTCAATTATGGTATTAATGCATTGGAGATTGGTTTTATACATGTGTGCAGTGGTTATACGGTCATCATAACTGTGCTTATTGCCGCGTATTCTAGCCGTCCTGGACGGCTTGTCTGGCACTCCGTTCATACCCTCGTGAGCATGTCGAGGGATCTCTTCGAGTTGGCGAAGATGGGAGACAGGCAGAAATACAAACAAAACAAAAAACAAAACATAAAAACATAAAAAATATATTCACCCTCAACAAATCGAACGATCGACCTGTGTGGATCTACCACGCAGGCTTCACTGTTTCACCGTTCTGTCATGATACTTCATTCGGCCTTCCTTTGTATCAAGATCCCCCAACAGGACGAAAACAAATATAGTTACTGCACTAGGAAATTCAATGTTCCACTGCTTCCGCCATGTCCTTCACCCTCCTTCCATGTGATGGTTGCCGGAAACACTCTCCCAGGCTGAAATGCTGCCCGTGCGATACAAAGTTGTACTGCGTACGTTCCCACCGTGATGAGAGCCAGATTCATACTTATCGAGGGAGATCAGTCACGCCGTTGCCAAAAGGCTGATTGGCCTGCGCACAGAGAATACTGCCAGAGCATGGATCTAGAACGCGCTATGATCCATTGCTTTCCACGAGATGATTTTTTCCGCTTCAGATTTCAGAAGTGGGTGCACACCCATCAATCCACGGTAAGAATATCGGTGTCCACAAAGCCGCTTTACGCTGATCATCCATTGATTCGTAGTTTCATGCTTTCTCAGCCTATGCCATCGAATCGGATTCTACACATGTACTTACCGTAGGGGTTCAGTGGGACCCCTTCCATTCTCCCAGAATTCACAACTTGATTATGGGAAGAGAAGAGCTCGGCAACATGCACAAATAATTTACTTCAGTCGGCCATGATCTGAGATCTTCACTGCAAGAGCTTAAGAGACTAGGAAGTTCTATGATCTATTTCATGGCGGAAAACTCGTCGCCAGCTTTTCGGGGGAGTAGAAGCCCTTATGCGGTTGGATTCTCGTGCTCAGCCGTGAAAGTGGCAAGGGTAAATCGCCCGGGAGAAGAGCTGCAACTGGAAAAGCGCTGTTATGCGGCAGCACCTACGGTTGGGGACCGTGTTTATAAACGGTTGATGAAAAAAGGAAAACTGTCGGAGAAGGAGGTGGAGGCCACTTTGAAAGAAAAAAACCTTTACAGGTCCGCAGTGTACAGGAAGTGAGGAGCTGCCGGTGGTTACTGACGGGTAGAAAAAAGTTTCAATACATGCTGCTGCGTTAATCATTCAGGTGGTAAACACCACGCCTCAGACCGGATCGCACCGTGACCTGCGCACTTGGCCTGTGCACTTGGGAAGGAGATTGGTAGTAAGTACCGTCTTGGGTAAAGGTTCGGATTAATGTGTCAGTATTCGGCACATTATTCGCTTCGGCAAGCTAGATAAGTGAGCTTCGCGCCTAAGACTTATTCGGTTTGCCGGAGTGACGGGCGTCTAATCCAGCCGTCCTGGACGGCTGCAATGGTCACGTGAATTCAGTTCCCCGCATTCCCGCTGTGCGGTTACGACTGATAATCTGTTGTGGGCATTAGTTTGATCATACCGGACAGCTTAGAATTTATAGCAATCTCAGAGATATCGTTCAATGAGTTGCGCTTGAGCCTCATTCGGTTTGCAGGAGGGTGGTTGCTGACAATTTCCTGCACCACTGACGGGTGCCTACTCCAGCCGTCTTGGACGGCTGGAGTGGTCATACGAATTTAGTTCCCATGTGTCAGGTAATATTCTGTTTGTGGCAGGTGATTCGACCCGTATCAACCATACCCAAATTAAGCTATCCGCCCAGCGATCTTACTCCGCTGGTGCCACTGTCATAATTGTCGCATCACGGCGTCTTGTTTAAAGGTATCTCTCCTTTTTACAAAAGCTCGGTCTCACTAGAGCGAGATCCAGTCATTCAACTTGGGCACCCAGCCGCTGACCGCTCCCACCATGTCCGTCTCCCTTCGTTCATGTGACTCGTGCCATAAACTCCTTCCTAAGCTGAAATTCTGTCCTTGTGATACAAAATGTTATTGTGTACGCCGTCAATTTGATCGGAGACGGGTCCATGCTCACCACAGGAGAACAGTCACGCCGCTGCCAAAAGGTGGATTGGCCCGTGCACAGGGACTACTGCCTTGCGATGGATATAGTAGACGCTACAGTCCAATGCTTTCCTCCAGACGACTATTTCCGGTTCAAGTTTTCGAGTTGGGTGCACACTTATCGAGACACGGTAAGCATATAGACAAGTTAGGTGGGCCTTCACGCTGATTGTTCATCCGTCTACAGTTTCATCAGTACTGCGCCGTTGCGCTCAAGGAGAAAGTTTTTTCTTGCGTCCTTGTGGTGGAGGTTGAGTGGGACGCTATCCGTTCACCAAAAATTCACGACTTGAAGATGGAAGCGAAGGTTTTCCCCGGCCTGCGCAGTGAGAGAGAAGGCTCGACGGCCGCCCTCTTGGACGCAAAATTGCGAGATATTCAGGGTCAGGGGAACTCAGTGATCTATTTCATCGCAAGAGACACATCACCGGATTTTGAGGGAGTTGAGAGGCCTTGTGCGTATGGGCTCTCATGCTCTCCCGCCACGAGAGTGAGCGGGAGCCATCAGGCAGAGAGGCTGCTGCTGGCAGAGCGCTGTTATGCGGCGGCACCCACGGCAGGCGATCGTGTTTACAGACGACTCATGAAGAAAGGAAGCCTGTCAGAGAAGGAAGCGCAAGCCAGCTTGGACGAACAGAATCTTTACAGGTCAGCATTGTACAGGAAGTGAGGGGCTGTTTATCCAGTGACTGGCGTTTTTTAAACGCCTTCTTGCATATTTCTGTATAAATTTTTCATACTGTACACGTTACACCCCAAGTTTGATTACATTGTGACCTGCGCACTTAGCCTGTACCCCGTGGGAGAACATTGGCCTGGCCATTTTAGCGATGGTCCCGATTGTCGCATCACCACATTATTTGCTTTGGCAACCTAGATCAGCGCGCTTCGCACCTAAGACTTATTTGATGAATCACCTAAGACAGGTCTGCCAGAGGGGTTTCACAGCAATTTCCCACGCCGTCTATGGGCGCCTGTTCCAGCCGTCTTGGACGGCTGAAATGGTCACGTGAATGTAGCTTCCATTCCTTTTGTACAGCGGCAAATGCATCGCCCATGCCAGATGCTTCAAAATATAAAATGTTATAACACTTCGAGTAGTACCATTCAATTTTATATACATCCATTTTACATCCATTGCCACAGTAGCTCTGTACCCTTCACAGGCTCATCCTCTTCACGCCCGTTTGCAAGCTGTCTACGTCGTCGACAACCTCTGTGTAGCCTATCTTACGCTTCACGGCGGAGGTCTCAGCTTCAAACTTGTGGACATGAGCCTGGTCTCTGGTTGTGAACGCTTTCTGAGCAGTGGGTCAGTCATGCTCATTTGGTTCCGTCGTCGGACCTACCTGGGTATGTGTACTGTCGAGCATAGCGATCGACCGGAGGTGCATCAGAGTCTTGAATCGACCTTTCTTGATTGGAACACATGCGAGTGTGATCTGTACCTCAACTATGTCTCCAACTTTGAAATGCACTGGGCTGACCCGGGTGTACCTGAGAAGAGGCGTCAATGATACATCCAGGATATCTCGCGCATTATCCTACTTTTGAACACCCTCGTCCACGACAGCTGCAAAGTACAAGACTTGGTTATCTTCCCCGTGAAAGATGGTGGATTGGCGGACTTCTCGCAGGAATCCCTTGGGGTCTACCGACGCCTGAAAGGGCAGGTCTATGCTGTTGGGATCCTCCTTGCGTGTAGTGAAATATCTATTTGAAGGCTCCAATGTCACATCTCCAAAGGCTGAGGAGAATTGGAGAGGATTGAGTCTTCCATCGGGAACTTTGCGCGAGAATAGATGGTCCAGAGTCTTGATCGTGTCAACCGTGCGCTTGAATATGGGACTGCCCAGGCCGGTGAGCTGGATTTGTTGGCGTAAGTACATGGCGCTTCCTGGGCGGAGTCTGTGTGCCAGCTTGAGCTTGACCGTGGTGCATGTTCATAGTTGTCGCCACATACCTTTCGGTCACCGGAGGTAGCTCCTTCTGGCAGAGGATGCCTTGGACCGTGATGATGAGTTCTTCCCTCTCACCGTTCTCTGGGTCCGCCACAGCTAGCTTCCAGCATTCCGGGGTTTCCGTGTGGTGCACAACCACCTGGCCGGCCTGACATTGTTTTATTTATCAGCGCTCTTGACGTGTTACAGGAATAAACAGAACACACCTCTATCTTTGCATTCAATGCCATGGAAGATTCCTCTCCTCTGACCTGTGCGATATCAGCGAGGCCATTTCCTATTTAGCTCGTGAGCCACAATTTGGGCAGTAGATGGTTTGTAGCGAATGCTCACTGGCTTCCTCAAAGTCGTAACAATGATCCATGGCTCGGCAAAGATCTGACGAGGGTTTCTCGAGACTTGATGATACTTCTTTTAGGTATAAGGAGATGGTTGTTGTGGAGTGCAGGAATGTGTAATAGGATTGTGGTACCCCGCCTCGTGCTGTGTCCCTTACACTTTCCCTGTTTGTCTTGGTCTGAGTCTCTCTCTTCTCCCGTCAAGCTCATTAGCTGGCTATGGCAACCGGCGTTTTGACAATATGACAGAATGGGGCTTACAACAAGAGTCAATATTCCCATGATCATCGACGTTAACTCAAAACTTACGGATACTGTCACGTTGGGCGCAACGTATGCCGTTCTAGGGACAGATGCGCCTGCGTGAAGGGTGCCGTAGTGTGCCGTAGCGCGGTGCGCTCCCAATAATTGCAATTAGGAATCTTGGATAAGGTTTTGTGTTCCTGTTCGTCATTTGTTGACAGGCACTATCCATTTTTTGGGTGGGCGATGCGCTCAATATCTTTCTCAATGTGTTCTGTTTTTCTTTGGAGTTATTCCGATCAAAATTTTATAATCCCAGGGCACGGCGGACTTCGGATACTCGTGCTTGCCGCTCGCCGAGGTCACAGGTATAAAAGAAAGCCAGTTCGATTGGTTTTTCAGCATCTCCCCTTCTCTAATTACGCTGGCTCCATTCTATCCGTACATCCTTGTTACATTTTTGCTACGCCTATGCCTCCAAAACCGAAACCTACCCGTAAATCTGCCCAAAAGGCCGCTGCCCCGTTCGTCTGCTTTTCAATCGAGTTTGCCTCCTCATGTTGACGTTCTTCTGTCGCGCAGAAAGAGAGGAAGGGGCAGGCCCTTGAAGAAGGTCGAGTCAAATCCATTCTTGGACGTCGAGGCCAGTGACGATGAAAGGTATCTGATCATGTCTCTTGCAACTCCCACCACGCTCATGCATTTGACCCAGCGGCGGTGATCTATCTGAAGAAGAGACGCAAAGCACCGTAAGCTCCAGGGGGTGCGTCCTTGCTTCGGCCCACTTTTTATCTTCCTGGCTTCAACTGACGGCTTTCAAGGGACATGTCTGTCGATGTGGAGGAAGACGAGCCCGATTTTGCGGTTGTTATCACCACTCCGCCCAAGAAAGGGTAAGGTTCTCCGCCAAAATTCCTCCATCGATGTTGATTTTTATCGTGCATAAGACGTCCATCGGTCCCCGTAACGCCTAAGACTCCCCGTGCTCGGGTATCCTCCCGTAGCGCTTCTCGGTATGTAAATTTTACTTTGTGTCTGTGTTCTGTTCATAATCCCCTACATGGCCCGCTATAGCTCTCGCAAGAGAGATCTCTCTGATTCCGACGAGGAC
>JACXVL010000686.1:0-26521 GCA_014898675.1 Athelia sp. TMB | reverse complement strand
GACATACATGGCAGACTCGGATTCGTTGTGTAGCAGGTTTTCTCCGCGATTTTACCATCAATACAAATTGGCCGCATACCAGAGAACTTCGACTCGGAACAGATGGGAGCTTTCCTTGCCCACACCGTCTGGAAAGAGGCCATCCAACTATATCTCCCTCCAACGTTTGCGCTAGCCCCTGCCAGCCTCCTCCCACATGTTCGATGATAGCAGTATCTCCATCGCCGCGATCGCCAGTAGTAAGACGCAACTTCTCCAAAACTGTTGCCCATTCAACAGTATGTGTTTGAGCTGAGCGGCGGCTTGAGCTCACGAAGAATCAACATTATGAGGGAAAGGATTCTTTTTTTGAATGCAGAATCTTGAAATGCTTGGAATGCCGCGCGAGTGGATGGTTGGCAAGCGTCGACATCAGTCCGTTTACAAAACGCGAAATGCCAGTGCGAATGTGTCCGGGAATTAGTGCGTAATCAGCCGTCAGAGGGGATTGCCCATTGGCAAGATAAGCGAAGAGGCATGTTAAGGGTCCCTGCTGAAGCCTGAGGGGAGGTGAGGGGAGGTGAGGGGAGGGTCGAATATGAGGGAGGGTTGAATCTGGGGGATGGTTCAGGAAAGCAAGCAATAAGGTGGCAGTGCACCGGCGATCTCCCTTTCCCACAACTTCCAACGTCGTCAAACTGAAATCCTTTCCACAATTGAGCTCCCAGATACCGACACCCAGTATTGCTGTAGGCTCTCATCTTGTGGTCTAATCAGTCAGTAATACAACCACTATGCCACAAGGATATCGATCCTACTAGAAGAGCTCCTTGTGGAGATTTTCATTTACTACTAACGTGAAGACTCCACTGAAGACTACAGTGAGTCAGTGACTACATATGTCGCCCCGGATTGACGCCATCCCATATCGACCGATGTTGGCGCGTGATTTCTATCGCGATCCCTTGGCTTTTGACGCGTATCAATGGCGTCGTTGCACAGAAGTGTCTCGAGCCCATTGCGGCTTACCCTGGCTTACCTCGCGCGCTCAAAGCGCATGCCCATCGATCTGGTCGTACTCATGCGTTTCAATATCAACAAAAAACAATCACTTGGCATTATAACCAAGTTCTGCACGGTCAAGCAGCCGCATTTCCACCTCTGCCAACTCAAATTCCGCGGCTATGTCTCTTGCGCTGCGATCGGAAAACTTCTGCGTATAGTGACAACTCTGCATGCGCCGTTCTTGTGATCCGCGAGCATCTCGTCCGCATCAAACTACCAATGATTAGTGAACGAGAAGATTGCCCTATTCGAGTGTGGCGCGCCCAAGCTCAGCACAATAACGGATGCGCCTGGCTTCTTGCCGTTCATCCCATTACGCGGCTCCGGCTTTCAATTCGGAATCACATTTGCGACGGCGAGGAGGTAGTGCAGGGTATACATTTGCCAGTGTTGGTCCAGGAGTTCATCCAGGAGCGACCATTCTATCTTCTATGAAACCTCACGATGCTCTGTGCATGCATAGCGTCAGCAAATAAGTCTGCCGGGGAATTATTTGAATAACACTCGAGACACACCGTGTATCTCTACAAGCATTGGGATCTATCAAATCTGACGCGCGAATAGAGTGCCCAGGAGCGAGCTTTGAACTCACGGGCAAAAAGATTGGCATATGAAGCTGGCACCGTGGACGGCCAGCTACAAGATATCAGAATTCAGCGTTTGAAGGATAATCTCCTCGTCACTTTCAGGAAGTGATTCACCACCAGGTAACATGTAACATGGATTCCCTCGCGGTCATTGTTCTCCGTGCAGCGGCGATGATAGCCCTCTTTCCTGCCAATAGCAAGGTGAAAGACACCGACCCCTCGCTTGAGTTGCAGCTCCCCGCACCCGTCCAGTTGGCAGACCTCGAACTAGTATCAGCATACAGCACTCTACATGGCATAGCGATCTCTGGCCCTGCGGTTGTACTCAAGATTCTCGGTGCGTGCTGATCAGAGCCTAAAAACTCCTTACGTTATGATATACACTAACATATCCTGGGCATCGTTATGGCACCATATGCATAGCACCGCCATTTCGAACTTTACCGACTGACAACTTTTCTCCTGCAGCCCTCTTCACCCTGCCCGTCGTTGAGACCGCTCTGGCGGTATCCTTTGCTATCAGTCGAACGCTCTTCTCGACAATATACACACTCTATTCATCAACAGCCTCGACAGTGGCTTTGGATCGACCCATCGTCAATCGAGTGAGTGGCTCCGCGTGCGTGCTGGTGCCACGAGGACTTATCATAGAGACCACTTCAGAAGACCGCCAACGTCAATGTCTGCCTCTGCATTTCCGGCGTCTGATACTAGCGCCACAATTGCAAAATCTGCGCTTCCCAATACTGAGACGCTGTCAAGCTTCACTCCAGGCACGAGCATAGCAGGCACAGTATCAGCCGAGTCCCCAACACTGCCCGCGTTTGCGACGTCTAATAGCACCACGATTGCAAAATCTACGTCTCCTAATACTGGGACGCTGTCAGGCTCGACTACAGGCGTGGCTACGGGCACGGCAGCACCCCCAAATACATCATCACAGCAGCACAGTATATCATCACCGACGTCCTCTCATTTATCAACAGCAACATTTTCAGCATCCGCTTCCGCTTCTGCTGCTGATATAGGCAAAACCCCAAGTGGATTGAGCTTGGAAGCTTGGATTGGGATTGTGGTGGCTGCTGCCTGTGGCGCTGCGATTCTTACAGCGATGATATTCATGCTGATGTGCCGTGTTCGAAAACGACATCATACCTTCGCATCCCTCGCATCATCCATCATATATCCAACGGACAATCATTTTTCCAGTAAGTGCTTCCTGCTAACTTTGTTTCAAATCCAGAACAATGCCCCCCCACTGAGCAACTTTATATTTCCAGGTCACTTACGAGATCCGTCACTGCCCGTTCTACGTAGTAGGGACCTAGCATCTTCGGTAGACGATCTTCGCCAGGTTGAACGATACGGCTCGAAGGCATCGCTTACAGCTGGCATTCCGATACGGGAAGATGACATGTACTCCGAACATTCATCGTGGATCGGAAGCCATCGTCCAGTATCGGAATACCAAGATCATCTAACATGATTCTTGCACTCCTTCCTAAGCTAACAAAACTATAATCTTTGTATTTCAAGCTATGTGCCATGTCATTTGGGGCTGGATCGGCCTTATCTGCGTTGACACGGGCCTTTGTAATTTATACAGAATGCACACAGTTATATGTGCTTGCCCCGCCAGTTAGGTGGCCAAGAAGGCTTGATGTGGGGGGGGGTCTCCCTCCAAACTCCATACATTTATGAATGGAAGGCGCGACTAAGCGTTAGCCAGAGTGGTGGCGCAATTATAGGTCTCGCAATCTCTCACCGCACCGAAGTGGCTCTCTTCTTGCTCTCCTAAGACGACTCGGATTGTCTTTCCTAGTCTAGCTGTTGCCCTACTGCGTCGACAATATGTATACCCAGCCTGGTAGAGAAGCCTGTATGAGCGCATGACTCTATCCGCTGCAGTGGAACAAAATCTGGAAGGGTGTCAACACGTCGTCGAGCAACTGAGCTCACGGTCTCGGTGGACATCATATCTCAGAGATGAATTGCTTGAAATTTGTTTCGAGACTGTTGGCATTCCTAAATTCTAAAACAAAGGCGTATTGGGATCACTGTGAAATTGAATGGTGTCAGTGTCAAAAAGACAAAAGGTAAAAAGGCACTCGAAAACACTGCATGCACACAATATTTATGAACCTGAAGGCTAAACGCTGCCGGATGTAATAACGACGCCACGGTCCCGAATAAATCGCGGACCGGCGGCGGTAATGCAATCGTGATCACAAATCTCTACCAAACAATCGTCTCCCTCAGTACATTCTATACATGCTAAGAGAACGTATACGTACGACATTCCTCTATCCTCCGCTATGGGAGGTAACAAATAGTTGTAAGATGAATCATAGTGGTGTTACCACGAGTACAGGTTGCTGTCATCCGGCAGAATTTGATGGCACAACTTTGAAGTGCACAACAAGTGCATATGGTCTCAGATGCGCCTGCGGTGATCAATTTCCGCGCGGCGATGAAAGCCCTCTCATCCTCCTTACCGCCTGCTGTCACCACGCCTATTCCACGGAATGACTACAGTAGATGATGCCGACCCTCGCATACAGTACTCCGGGGATTGGGTCACCTCTGGGAGCATTGAGGGAGAACAGACGTACGATGGCACTCTGCATGGCACGAGTACAATTGGCGCAGAGATCACATTCAGCTTTACTGGTGCGTCACTTTGAAGTTTTGGTTAATTTTCTTGCTTACTCACGCCGCCATATAGGTACGAGCGTGTACGTCTACGGCACAGTAGCCCCTACCACCGTTCCCGCAGTGACGAACTACACCATTGATGGCGGAGTGCCTTTCACTTTCGTTGCGCCGATCGTTGACTTCGCCGCTGGGGATTTTTGTTTCTATCAGTCGCCCAATCTAGTCGATGGAGTCCACACACTCGTTATTACCAACAATGCCAATGATGTTGCGTACTGGTTTGACTATCTAACATACAAGTGAGTATTTTGCGCTTCTGTACCAAGTACTGTCAGGCTAATTGCGATCGGTTTATTCAGCGGGTCGCCCATCTCCGTGACCAACTCTACGACCACGACATCTATTGCTACAACGCGCAGGCCTCCTCCCCCGACGACTACCACACTGCCGACAACATCCCCAGCACCTGCTAGCACAGTCCCTTCTACATATACCTCTAGCGTTACTACGTCTTCATCATCATCCACCACCGCCACAGCTGTTGCCACAGTTGCCATTGCCTCACAACAGCCGTCATCGCCTTCCCCTGCAGGAGCATCATCCACACCCTCTCTTTCACCCTCTTTGACGTCGCTTGCATCCTCATACTCATCTACAGTCACATACACGTCCACATCATCAGCACAGCCTACGAGTACCGCGTTAGATGCTGCTACCAGTAGTTCTTCGAGTGGGCTGAGTACTGCCGCAATGGTTGGGATTGCTGCAGGAGCTGCCTTTGGAGCTGCCATCCTCGCAGTGATGCTTTTCTTGTTGATATGCAGGGTCCGAAGGCGCCCGCCGGCACTTCCCACTTCCATCATCTTCCCCACTGATAGCCACTTCTCTGGTACGTATCTCAAACATGGCCCAAAGCCAATTTTTTCATTGACTGATTTTTTTTCTCCAGCAAGCGCACGGGATCCCTCGCTGCCCATAGTGTTCGATGACGACTTAGCACCCTCGGAAGGGGATTACCGCCAAGTCGAGCGACACGGCTCCAAGGCTACTCTGGCCGCTGGTGTGCCCAGACGCGACAACGACGTCTATTCTGAACACACGTCATGGATAGGCAGTCACTATCCAGCATCAGAGTACCGAGCGGTACCAACATGATCTATACATCCCCTGCTGCCCCTGCTGAGTTGAGATACCCACTTGTACGCTGCATTCCTTGTTATCTGACATCTCTTATACTGCATATCTATCGATACGACCCCTTGTAATTGACTCAAAATGGATATATATTAGACACCTGTCCCCGAGAAGGACGGATTTTCAATTCATCGCATATCCTCTTCCTCGGAAACTCTGGATCTCCGGTCGCCCGTGGCGCTTGTTGACGCTTCCAGCCTCTCAGGATGTCACGCACAAACGAACACAGATCATGCCCTTCTCGCTTGAAAGCCAACCTGTGCAGTCTGCAACATGCAGTAGACTGATGCATCATGGCATGCGTGGTCCCAGGGAAATGGGGGGTTGGGATCTGCTCCGACCGCCTCATGATTTCCATAACCATGAAGACGAGGCGGACCATAGACTATGTGAGCATTCCTCTCCCAAACGCCAAGTCTTCTGAATCGTGTCATATGGGGCGACCTCCCTGGATACATCTGAGTTATTCATTGGGGTATCATCCTGTAACTCATCGACAAGACTTTGAAGGAAGTTGTGAAAGGAATGACTGGGGCGGACCAAGCGCGCCGGAGAAGTACACGACGGAGCCTCATAAGATTCCGCGTTAGAATAAGAATAGTGTAAATTACGGTATCTCGCATGCCAGCACCCGCCTAATACCACATCCTGAAAGCGTCGGCCAACTGGTCCGCAGCGCCACCCAAGGCGCCCCCCAGCTTCTGCCATGCACGAGCATGCCCATGCCCTCGGGTATGCCCAGCCCGCATACCGTAAATCACAATCGACACACCCAGGACGAGCACAGCGCCTGCTATCATCGCGCGCCGCTCAATCCGGCGTGCGCGTTTCTTCCCGCCGTTCCCACCTTTCCTGCGTCTGCGCTGCTGCTTCTCGTTTGGCGCAGAGTCTTCCTCAGGCGGGAAATCGATGTGCGGGAGCACGATCAGCTCCGGCCTAGACACCATGCTCTCTGCGTCGTCGTCTGTGGGCAGCTTTGCGGGGTCTTCGGACCACGTATACACCACGCTGTTGGGCCCCATGAGGGTGGCGAGGCCGAGCGCAGGGTCTGCAGGAGGGAAATTCGCGTAGAGATCGTCGGCGCGTTGCAAGAGATCAGCAAGTTGGATTTTGGGCTTCGCGACAACGGGTTCAGGAGATGCTGAGCGCGTGGAGGGTTGGGATGCTTCGTGCTTTTCGTCCTGCGCAGCCTCCTCATCCTCCGGTGGCGCCTGCTTTTCTTCCCGCTCAACCTTCTCATCCTTTGACGGCGCCAACCGGATTTGGGAATCGGCGAGAGTCGCGTCAGAATCGACGGTGTCGGCGGTAGCATCCGAGGGAGCCTCTTCGGCCTCGATTATGGGGGCAGCATCTGCCATCGCGCCAAAGACAGAGGCAGGAGCAGATACGGCGAGTTCTGTGGGAATGGTTTTCGAGGCCGTGGCCTCGTCGACGAGTGTATCCTCGGATTCCAGCAGTACAGGCTCTTCCTCCACCTCGCATTTTTCGGCGACGACGGTCGCCGGCGGCTCGTCCTCTCCATCCAAAAGCTCCGGCAGCCCGCTCAACAACGAGTGCACCATGCCTTCTTCGCCCTCCTCTTCTAGGCGCTCGACTTCTTGTTTCCGTGCCAGAAGAATCTACAAGCTCGTTAGCGTATAGCCACGAATGTACCATATAGCACGTACTGCAGCACCGAGGTAGACTACACTGATGGGCGGCCGGCATAATAGGTAGTCAAATACATGCTGGATAAGCGGGAGGGTCGGCACGTCGTGCGAGAAGAGGGTAAGGAGGTTGGAGAGGGCATAGTAGGGTAGTGGTGAGTTTCTGTGTGGATAAGGTAGATTATATCAGCTCGCAAGAATAGTGCCGATATCAGACATTGGTGTACCTTTCAAGAAGGGCGGCGAAGCTGGGGTCCGCAAGCCTAAGCAGATTCTTGAGGACGCTGTGATCACTTGTCAAAAAGACACGCGCGGGATGCTAGTAGGGTAATGTACCGAAGCAGGCCCAGCACAGGCTCGAGGCTCGAGCCCATAGAGTCCCGCACGCGGTGCAAGCTGAGCTTCTCCACGCACGCCAGGTGCAGCTCAGGCGGTAGGGTCAGAAAGAGCACAGTAACTATGTCATGGTACCCCTACATCACACAAAGGAATCAGCGTGGACATTCCACGAGACGAGCAGCGTGCGCACCTGGAAGTAGCTCAGCTGTGGACGCCGGCGGAAGAGTGTCACGAGGAGAGCATCCAGCTCCGCCTGCAGCTCGTGTCTGCGATCCATGCTCCCTTCAATCGACAGCGGCGTTTAGAGATGGAGGAAAAGAAGAAATGAGGTGGGGCTCACCTGCGGGGTAGAAAACGAAGCTGCGCTCTGTGTCTAAGTGGATTTGCCGCTCGTCGCGGTGGGGCTCTGGCGGCGGGGCATCCGGGTCTGCGGGTGTTGGCTCGTCGGCACTGGAGACCAAGGATGTCGATGGATTTGGGTTAAGAAGCGCAGGCCTGTAATCGCGCCCTGTCGGTGAGGGCGACAGACCTTGAAATGCCAGAGCGTACTCACCAAATCTCTGCACGACGCGCGCCAAACCCGCCTGGCAGCAAACTTGACCTCCGCAGCCCGTCCCAGTCCACACCAACCGTGCTGTCTCCGGCATGTTCTTGTATGCTGTTCGCCGACATGGTGGAGAGCCAACACGCGTGCGCACTGTAGTAGTGATCGTGGAGGCGGTGAGCGCAGCCTGAGGTTACCGGAATAGGCGCTCGTGAGGTAATAATATTTCGGCCACTCGCCGTCCACCAGTTGGCTACTTTTCGCCAACAAACCTTATCCGTATATGGGCGACGCAACGTAAATCCCAATGCGGCCAGTGTTAGAAGCAATAATAGCTTCGTGCCTCGCGCTAGAGCCTCATACGACAATGTCCGACACGGCATCCAATGTCAATTTATGTGAACTAAGTCAGTCTGGAGGAATCTGGACCAGTGCTCACTGAGGGACGGTCAGTTTTCCGGCAGAGTGCTCAGATTTGATTAGGTGGGGAGTGACACAGTGCAGAGGATGTAAATTTAGATATTATTTCATTATGCTACATGATACAATGATAATATATGCGTGGAGTAACTAGGAGAGCGGTGCAACCTGTATAGGTTGTAAAATGAAAGGAGAGTGGGTGGGCGGAGGATAGGAGAAGAGGGCAGGGCCCAGAGGAGAAAAATGACAAAGGAAATAGGAAGGAAGGATGGGTGGCGGCATCTGCCCAGGATGGTGGATAAAGGGATCAGTCAGTCAAGGATGGAGAGGTGTGGGAGGGACAACAGATAAGATACCTGGCGGGATACAGCTTCAGCGTTGTAAAGCTTTGAGGGTGACTGGGTGATACCAGGGCCCCTAACAAGCAAACCAGCGGGTGGAAAATTCTGCTGTGTGCGCCAGAAGACGGAGTGCCGAGCTAGAGATAAAATATTGAGAGCAGAGATGTCCATGGGGCAAGCAGCGTGCAGGCAAGACCAAAGCTGAGAAATGGGTGGAGGGGAGAGAGAGAAAGAGGTGTAGACAGATGACGAGACGCCAACGGCAACGGAATGAATGGTAACGTAAAAGAAGCGGCACTAGCAGCGAAGCGCTTCGGAGGCTCTGTACCTCACGTGAGATAATTCCAAATCGAGACCGTGGGCGTTGGCGAAAAGTCAAAGACTCCGTCCACCGAGCTGAATATGTAATCCGAGATCAAGACGCGCTCTTCGAGCACTGCATAATTCCGATTTGAAAGAGTCCAAATAAAGTCAACATGTCAGCCTTTTTTGAATTTCTGCAAGATCTCTGCAATCCTTGCCTATACTCGCTCGTGCAAACTGAACATGCAAACCGAAATCCTGGGGCCAAGCCACTCCTTCGTACGTGTAACTTTCCGAGCGTTGTGTTGAAAAAGGGTGATAATTATTGGCAAACATACAAACTCGCATAAAACTATACCTGGTCATCTACATACCCTCCATTTTCCAGCTCCGCCTCAAGCCCCGCGGGGTCCGTCAGCGGCACGTACCTCATCCCCATCAGCCGTGTCTCCGTCACCACCCCATCCGCGTCCTTGTCCACCCGCATGACGACCTGCGCGCCGCCGTCGGGGCCGACGGGGACGAACATGCGCCCGGGGCGCGCGAGCTGCTCGACGAGCGCGGCGGGGACGGCGGGCGCGTAGCCTGCCATTTACCATCCTCAATCAGTCAATCAGCACGGGGCGCAGAGGGGAGGGGCGGACCGGGGAAGATGAACGGGCTGGGGTGCGCGTCGCCGACGAGGCGCGCCGCGACCATGGCGTGCTGCGCGAGTCGGCTGCGCAGCGGGTAGCGTTAGCAGGCGCACCATGTGCGAGGCGCTGATCGTCGCGCCGTGCCCGATGTACTTGCTCGCATTGCAATTAATATTAGCTGGCCGCGGCGTAGGGGGCCCGGGGGGCGGGGCGCAGGCGCACTGGGGGGGGTCCTCGCACGCACCGCGCGGGTCGAGAGTGTAGTGGGCGCTCATCGCCTTCATCGCCTGCAGGGAAGAACGCGTGAGCATGCCTGTGTGTGGAGATGTGGGGGAGGAGGGCGGGCTGACGTCAGCGACGGAGTCGAGGGAAATGAGCCCGGGGGAGCGGAGATTCGCGATGAGCTCTGCGTTGGAGGCGCCGGTGCATCGCCAAGCCATGGTGCTGTAGATGGTGTTCAGAGCGCAGTTGGGTGGGGCTTGATGCTGGTTGTTCAGGTCAGGGAGCCTTGGCTGCAGACAGGAAGACCGTGTAATCAATGATATCATGTTGTATGTTGCATTAGACGCTAATGCTGCGCTGCAGCCTCGTGGACCTCTACGACATGTACATCGTCAGTGCTCGTTTCGCGGCGAAAAGGTTATGGGAATCACCGTCCTCGTAGATACGGCCTTAACTTAGGCAATATAAGATATCGCCGATTGCATTGGTTATCACATTCCGTCCACTTGGAAAATACAGGCGTAAGCTGCAGCCTTTCAGGAGGCAAGGGTTCGTCAAATTCGTACTCGGCATCATCCTCAATAGCCAGGCATACCCCGGAGTAGAAGCCACAAGGAGATCTCGACGCCGGATATATCGTCAACTTGAGGCGTCATGGTGATAGGGAGTAGGCGAGATGCTGTGCGGCTGCAATATGAGGATTCAGAATGGCCGCTACAAGACGCAGTCGCCAGCCTAGAGGCATGAAAAAATCAATGACCTCAGTCGCTCAACTCCGCAATGCAGCTCGAACGAGAGGCCGTGGCGCAGGCAGGTCATGTTCAGGAGCGAGACTCGTGCCTGATCTCCCAGCGCGTTTGAATTGCCACAGGAGGCAGCTTCACCAGCGACCAATCGTTTGTAGGACGTCGACAGTGGCCACGGTGGGCTGCGCGGATTCGCGAGGAGGTCTGCGTTGAAGGCGCCGCCATCGCCAAGCCATAGTGTGCTGTTCAGAGAGCTGGAATCTGTGGAACACAGTACTTGGCTGCATCGAGCCTAGGCAAGTACGTCTCCGCAATGAAGCTCAAGCGGAAGGCGGTGGTGCAGGCAGGCCACGAGCGTGACGCGTGGCCGATCTCATACCTCATGTCATAGCCACGGGAGCCATCTTGCTGGTGGCGGCTATGTCACTTGTAAGACACGTATGTCGACGGAGGCTAGGGGAACGTGTGAGCTCCGCCTGGGAACCGCTCGTGCATCGCCAGCTGCAGGCTGTGAATCCGGAGCGCTGCAGACGGTATTCGGAGAGCAGAATGGGTGAATTTGGATGATGAAACTGCAGTTCGGGTCCGGGGACCTTGGCAGGCTGCAGGGTGACTGAGTGCGTGTGATCGATGATATCAACGCAGCAGGCAAGTTGTCTAACCAAGACAGTGGCAAGCTCAGCTGCCTGGCCAAGACGCGGTCAGAATGTCTATCGTGTGTGGCTAGTCTTGTAGACGTGGGCTACTTGACATCTATCGAACAATGCAGGGCGAGATAAGAACAAGGGGAGGAAGACGCCAAGTGGCTCGCGATCGGCGCTTGGACGGAGTCTGCCGTCCGAATCGCTCGGCGCTTGCAGAGCGGCGGAGCCTGGAGGCGCGGCGTCCGAGGATGCACGTTCGCCCAGGTCTTCCGCTATCTCTTATATCTCTTCCCCCGCGCAGGGCCCGCTGCGACAATCACCATGACGGAAAGCCCGGTGCTGCCCCTCCTCCAGACTGTCTTCACCGTGAGCACCCCATCGTCCAATCAGCCCGGTCCGCGGCTCACTTGCGCATGCGCAGTCGATCCTAGAAGTGTTCCTGCTGTGTCTGGCGGGGTACATCCTCGCCAGCCGCGGCATCCTCGACAAGAAGACCCAGAAGGTACGCCCCCTAGCCCCCCGCCCGCCCGCTCGCCTCGCTGACTGCGCGCCAGCAACTGAACCGGCTGAACGTCTCGCTGTTCACGCCGGCGCTGCTCTTCTCCAAGGTCGCGTTCTTCCTCTCCCCAGGTGCGCCCCCTCCCCGCCGCCCGTATCCGTGCTAACGCGCCCGCAGCGAAACTGCGCGAGCTGTGGATCATCCCCATCTTCTTCATCGTCGTCACGCTGCTCTCCATGGGCGTCGCCTTTGCCCTCGGCTGGCTCTTCGGCCTCAAGCGCTCTCAGCGGTGCGTCCCGTCCCCCTCTCGTCTCTTCCCATCCGCCCCCGCCCTTTGCTAGCGCTGACGCACCCCCAGGAACTTCGCGATGGCAGCGGCGATGTTCATGAACTCGAACTCGCTCCCCATCGCGCTCATGCAGAGCCTCGTCGTCACCGTCCCGCACCTCAAGTGGGGCGCGGACGACAACGCGGACGCGATGGTCGGCCGCGCGCTCACGTACCTCGTCATGTACAGCACCCTCGGCATGGTCGTGCGTCCTTTCTTCTTTCCACTCTATCCCCGTTTCTCCGTTCCCCCTTTCCCCGCACCCCGCGATCCGATTGCTGATGATGCGTTTATGTAGCTGCGCTGGAGCTACGGCGTGCGCCTGCTCGCACAGGCCGACGACGCAGAGCCCGTGATCGTCATCGAGCCCGAGGCGCACGAGCGCTCGCTCCTCCTCTCCGACAGCCAGGCGACGCTCCCCGCCTCCCGCATCGCTGGCGCGCCCGCGCGGCTAAAGCTCCCGCGGCGCAAGGACAGCGTGTTCCACTCCTTCCCGAACACGCCAAACATCTCGTCCGCGAACCTCGCCGCGTCCGCGTCCACCTCCGCGTCGACGCTCGCCACGTCCTCTTCCAGCACCTCCGACTCCGATGACGGCTCCGATAACGATGATGATAACGACAACGACACCGCGCTCCCCGCGCACCGCCGGCACCCGACCACCCCCACCTCCTCGCGCCTCCAATCGACCCTCCGCCGCGCGCGCCGCCGCGCCGGCCGCGCCTGGGCGACGTTCAGCGAGTTCATGACCGTCCCGCTCTGGGCGGCGGTGCTCTCCCTGCTCGTCGCATGTATCCAGCCGCTGCAGCATAT
This sequence comes from Athelia sp. TMB, assembly GCA_014898675.1. Taxonomy (NCBI): domain Eukaryota; kingdom Fungi; phylum Basidiomycota; class Agaricomycetes; order Atheliales; family Atheliaceae; genus Athelia; species Athelia sp. TMB. The sequence goes on along the minus strand of JACXVL010000686.1, from coordinate 13,561 downwards.
ATTGGAGGAGCACGCGCAGCCGGTCAAGGGCGCGCTCGCGAGCGCGGGGAACTGCTCGATACCGGTCACGCTCGTCGTGCTCGGCGCGTACTTCTACGCCCCGCCTGCCCCGGGTGCGCGGAGGCGCGGGATTCGGGAGATGCTAAGGTGGAAGAAAAGGAGTGAAGGGGAGCAGGGGGCGGGGGCGAAGGCGGTGGAGCGCCCGGGGGAGACGCGCACGGTGGTGATCGCGATCGCGGCGCGCATGGTGCTCGTGCCGCTGCTGCTGATGCCGCTCATGGCGCTCAGCACGCTCTACGACTGGCAGGCGGTGTTTGAGGAGTGCGTCTTGTTTCCTTCCCCTCCCCCCTTTTCTTTCCCTTTGTCTTTTGACGCAAATGCTAATATTTGTGCAGCCCGGTGTTCGTGGTCGCGAACGTGCTCCTGATCTCGTCCCCGCCCGCGCTCACGCTCGCCCAGGTGCGCCCTCCCTCCTCTCCTTTCCCCCCTTCTCCTTATTTTCTGCAGTACTGATGCTAATGGGGTGGCAGATCACGCAGGCGGCGGCGTCGGGCGACGCGTTCGAGCGGCTCATCTCGCGCACGATCTTCTGGAGCTACTGCGTCGTCACGCCGCCCGCGACGATCCTGTACGTCGTCATTGGCATGCTGCTCGCCAAGCTGTAGGCCGTCTGTGGTTCGTGGTTCTTGGTTGTGGGTCGAGCGGGGAGGGGCGATGGTGTTAATGGTGGGTAGGGGTTCTTGGGATAGACGTTGGGCGCCAAGCCGCTCGCTGTATTCTACTGATGACATGTTGCCTTTGCATGTATTGAACAGGCTTTTAATTGAATGCGGATTTGCATCGCGAGCGGCCTGGAGTGAATTTGCGGCCCTATCTTTTGCTGGCAACGCGCAACATTATCAATTATCGAACTCAAAGCCTCAAACGTTCAATGCTCAAATCCTGCGCACGTCCCGAGCTGCATTTATTCGTGTTTATGTGAGGAGAGTTCGGCACAGTGGCTCTTTCCAGAAGGACGGATCGCATTTCACACTTTGTTTCTGCATAAGCGCGGAGAACGGGCTCTCATTGACCATTGCAGCATCCTGATGCGACACGGATCTGTTCCTAGCAATTTATGAACAACCCGGCACGTGCATTGCCAGAGGCCCAGAGGCGCCCAGAGGCTACAGCATCTCCCTTGCCTCCCACCATCATGAGCCCTCAAGTGAACGAAGTATCCGACGATGAGAGTTCCTCAAATGCGCCTGTAGCGTCCACTTCGAGGTATGTCCAGCTATTGAGACGATGTTGGGGACGAATCTGACGATCCTCTGCTGAAAGGCTAGCACCTGTAGTATTCAACACGCACAACGCAAGCGGGCGGAGCGTGATAAACAATGTCAACGTGAACGGCGACGGCATCGTCTATTGCCTGAGCTGCTCTTGTATTTGCGAAGGTGGTGAGCCCCATCACCGTTGTCGTCGTGAAACGAGGACTGACGATGAGGTTGTAGAAGGCCACGAGGCTGCAGCGCAGCATTTCACACAGCATCTGTACGGCCGAGCAAACGGCCGTTCAGAAGGCGACGAGAATGATGAGCAGATTGAAAATGAATCCGTGAGTCGTGTCCCCGAACTTGTGTCGTCCACCGGATGTAACCATCTTGACCGACTCCAGATAAGCCCGCCTACGCATCGTGGAGAAACAGCACGTCGACTCCGAATTCGACAATTCGCTGTGGGTCGATATCGCACGGGAGAACCTGCAGCACGTCGGTATCGCACTCGACTGGGACGATCCAACACCGGCGCCCGAGCCCATAGACGGGATGCTGAAGGCAAGCCGGCAGCTGCAGCTGTTTCCGTCAACTTCCACCTTGCATTTGTCGGACAGCCTTGGGAGGGTCATATCATAATTACGTACCGAGTACTGATAGCGTCCGCAGGAGGCGCGGTTTTTTTTTTAACATGCCCCTTTCCCGATTAAGTAGTTATGTCGGGTTTACATAGGACCCCGGGCAATGGAGAGCGTCAGAGTCCCAGGACATGTGGCCACGGCCACGCGTAGCCGGCCACGCGTAGCCGGCTACGCGTCTCACGCCACAAAAGCACCGTCCCGCCACTACGCCGCCCGATATGGGTAATGGACGTAAAACGTCGGGAGGTTCTTCGCTCTCCCGACGCTTCGCTCAACCTCGACGTCGTCGGTGTCACGCTGCCCCTCGTCCGTCGCGTTCTCCTTCCCCATTTCCTAATACGGACTTGCAGCGGCCGATCGTGCTCTCCATTCGAATTTGCTGCCTCTACTGATCCTGCAGGAAACTCTGCCCTGCTCTGCTGGCATATGGGGGTACGCGCTAGTAACCGCACATCCTACCGAGAGATAAGCTTCACGATGTTCATGCTGTTGTGTCACATTCTTATTTGTAAGCACAAGCACGTATATGCTTTGATTCACCAAAGCATTTCCCTGCATTTCCCTTCACCCTCTCCCCCTTTCATAATTCCTTCTTTCCATCTTGCATCTCCCTTCTCTTTCCTCACCATTTCCATATTACTCTCAATCCTCGTCACCTCACCCCCTATCACTTCACTCTCGCATTAATTTATCATTTCAAAAGTGGTGTATTATATCAGATTTAAGAAATCGCATTTTTACACAGTACTTTTCATTAAATCTACTCAAAAGAGAGGAACAAGCACTTACAGTCACGCAAAGACCTCTGAATTTTGTCAGAGATACTTAGTGCAATGACAGGCAGGGCGGGTTTGGTGACAGGGGCGGCGCGCTAGCGCGCCGCGGAAGTATCGCGAGAAACAGGATTGCCTTTTGTAGTAAGCGTTCGGGTGCGGCGCCGCGGAGCTGAGGCACATCACTACAAAAACAAGCTAGACCCGGTCCTTGTGCCGTATGCCGTTTGATGGCGTGGCCGTGGCCACACGGCTACGTAGCCCAATGTTCTGGCACTCCGACTTTCTGGGGCAATGCACCCAGATGTTAGATGATCCTGAGGCGGGCGCAAAGTATCCCACGCTAAAAGGTCTGGACCTAATCAAAATCAATGCGCGTGGCCTCGGATAATTCTATTTAGGAACCCCGATTTGAGGGGTTTCTCGATTATTGACTCCGGCTTCGCGTCAGCAGAAATCATTTACGGCACTTCCGCGTCGGTGTCGGAGCCTTTCCGTGACGCGCCACACCGCCGCCATCCGCCACATCTGCAGCAAATGCTCTCGAGCTCGACGGCGGAGCGTTTCAAGGGTGCGCTGGAGGTGTCAAAACATTCTCAATTACTATGTTAGATGGATTAGCTATACAAATGTGCCATTTACATGCCATCAGGGATATCAAGGGATGAGTTGCTACCATATTTACCAAGATTCAGCAAGTGTCACCTGCTATGCACTACGGGAGATGCAGGATGGCTCTCAGCACCCTTTGTATATGTAGGAATGCTTTATAACCCATGTCACAATTGTCTAATGAATTCAAAGCGCCAGTTCAGCCTTGGGGGGAGTGTAGAGTATGATTTCATGATGATCTGAACATATGCATCTGGGCATGCCTATCCTTGCGGCTATTTGAGGCTATTTGCTGTCGTCACATTACAGTATCATGGGTACTATAACACGGCTCCCATACCGTACCTGCCCAGTGAGAGAAAGGGCTATGTAGAGCCATGCAATTACAGACACATATCCCTAGAAAGCTGCATGCTGATTGCAATATACGGCCGTGATATGCCTCACACAGGAATGAAGAAATTATTGACACCCCCAGCGCATTCCTGAAGCGCTCCACCGTCGAGCTCGAGAGCATTTGCTGCAGATGTGGCGGGTGGCGGCGGTGTGGCGCGTCACGGAAAGGCTCCGACACCGACACGGAAGTGCCGTAAATGATTTCTGCTGACGCGAAGCCGGAGTCAATAATCGAGAAACCCCTCAAATCGGGGTTCCTAAATAGAATTATCCCGTGGCCTCGCGTGATCATTGGAAAATTACCACAATAGGAAGGTGTTGGGGTATAAGGAGGGTTAGTTTATGTAGTTTTCTATAGCCCCTTTAGACTATTTGGATAATGCATGGTTTTGGTAGGCTTACCTGAGGTTCGAGGTTCAATCCTTCTTACTGCATGCTTTTTTGCCCCGCTTAGGGTTAGGGAGGTTAGGTTAGGTTAGGGTTAGGGTGGTTAGGTTTTCGGTTAGGATTAGGGTGGTTAGGTTCTGGTTAGTGGTTAGGGTAGAGGTATATTTATTTTGAAGAACAGGAGGGAGAGACGCAGTGGACATAGCGCAGAAATGACTTAGGATGTGTGATATCATCGAATTTGATTGATTTTGATGGGTCCAGACCTTTTAGCGTGGGATACTTTGCGCCCGCCTCAGGTCCATGTTAGATGTACAGCTGTTTCCATATCGATAGGTACAGTTTTGCTATCGAGATGCTCACGATTTCTCGCCGGAACGACCAGTGGCGCAGCCAAATTGAGTAGCTGAGCCCCTGACCTGCGCCGGTTGTCTCCAAGGCTCCGAATCGCTCCCTGCCAGATACTTACTCTCAACTCACGCATCATGGCTGGTAATCGCTACTATATTCCTCCTGAAATAAAAAAAAAGATGCTTGAGCTTTCATTATCCTACAACAACTGTGAAATCGCGAGGCTCCTCGGCGTCGATCGCAAAACTGTCAGTCGGGTTGTCAATCTCGCGACACGAACCGGGAATGTGGTTCGAAAGCCTGTGGATTGTGGAAGGCCACGGCATCTCGATGGGCTACATCTATCAGTGAGTCAATTCTCATTGGCATGCGAATCAGAGAGCAAATATGGCTTTGGTAGTTCTTAGAGGGTCTCATTGAGAGAAGCCCCGACATTTATCTGTCTGAACTTCAAGATGAGCTTGAAAGAGTATTTGGCGAGGTGGTATCCCTACAGACCATCATGTGATCTCTGAAACGTCGCGGATTTACGCAGAAAAAGGCAAGTGATTAAGATATATTACTGGAGTCTTGTCACTCATGCCCGAACTGTATGTAGGTTAGCCGAGATGCTCAGGAACGGGATGAACACCAACGTGATGCCTACCAGCTCTACGTTGGTGAAAATTTCCGCGCGGATCAGCTCGTTTTCGTAGACGAATCGGGTGTCAATCGAGTCTCGTCAAAACGAGCATATGCGTGGTCTCCCATTGGGACTAGGGCTCGGCGACGTGACTTTTTCATTCGAGGCAGACGGTGCGATTGTTGTAGGTATATCCAATTGTATTATCTAATTAGTTCAAACAGATACTCGGTGCTTCCTGCCCTCTCGCTAGACGGCGTATTGCACCTTGATGTCATCAATGATTCCTGGAAGGCAGTGACTTTCTACAACTATATTGACGTACTACTGGACAATATGAATCCCTTCCCACTACGCAACTCTGTAGTGGTGATGGACAATGCAAGCATTCACCACTCTCCGGAAATTAGAGAGTTGATTGAGGCTCGGTAAGAAATATTTGTATCAACTATATCTACTAGCTAAGTCATTATCCAGTGGTATGAAGCTGGTATATCTTCCGCCGTACTCTCCAGATTACAACCCCATCGAGGAGGGGTTTTCGGCTATGAAAGCCTGGTTGAGAAACAATCGAGACTTCGTGAGAGGGGAGCTTATGGGCGAAGACACTTGTGATCCAATAAGCATGCTGTGGGATGTGATATTCAGTTCACTAACTCCCGAAAGCGCTCAGGGCTGGTATAGACATTCAGGTTATTTGTAATATTGTACGTACACTGTGACTATCAAAGTCGTCTTCGTAGCTAGTAACAAAAGGTAGCATACATCAATACTAGTACATTTCGTAGGTTGTGGCCATTGAGATCAGTCAATCACGATAGGGTTGTTCTCGTCTGTCTCGTACTTAACTTTCTTAGCCCGGCCCTTGCCCTTCCTTGCCCGCCTCACCAGCCTCTCGATATGGCTGCGAAAAGCAGAAATCACCCCATGCTCCATTCCAATGTTCTCTCGCAACCACTCATCACTCTCGCCAACAACCGAATCAACTTGATACATGCCGTGACCACGGAATAGGTCAACATAACCAAGCATGTTGGCCTCGGGCATGATACCATCCAGTTCGTGAAGTGCGAGAGCGATGGATGGATAGTCAACAATGAAGTCGGAGTCCTCTTCGTCCTTCACTGGCCAAAAGGACTGGACTGGCGATGAGAAGGTGTTGACGGTGCGATCACCACCACGGTCACTGAGAGGCGCGGGCGCTACTGGTGCCGCCATCGTGTTGATATGGTTGTGTATTTCGATGGGTGCGGGCTGAGACACACTCGTGCGAGGTTTTGATGGGGCGGTGGTCAAAGGAAAGGGTGTTTGGCGGTGCTTGAAGTGTGGCCTCATTTGTAGCCTTGATATCGTCAATGAGAAAGATATATAATAAAGAAGATATAATGATTTACCATCTTCCGAGCCCACAGACTGAGCTCGTATATGCCAAGATGCACATGCTCGCCCGATGGGCTGGTCACGTAACAGTGTTGACCCTGGTGCTTCGCGCACGACAAATGCTCTTTGAGAGCACGCAGTTGGGGTCCTGCGTCGATACGTGTTGCATCGTCCTCGGCAGTGTCCGCCACTCGTCTCTTTCGTCCGGCTGATGCAGTCAGAGCTCGAGTAGCAGGTTTCTACAGCAGAAGTTGTGAGTAAGTAGCCTTGCGATACAAAACACAAATACTCACCAGATTATATATCATGATGCGTGGGGCCTTGGTTCGAGCACGCGCAGTCATGGCCTGCCCGTCGTAGATGGCGATACGAAGGTCCTCATCAGTTGAGATTTGCGTGGGATTATCACCGACACGCTGGCTCTTGTATTTGTAGCCCAGGTCGGCTTCGTTGACATCGAGGCCCATAATCTCACATGTGCGGAGTAGCCACTCAGCAAATGTGATGTCGCACTGATACATGACGACCGTGCGTGTGACCTGCGCACTGACAGTAGCCGTGTTTCGTGGGATGGAGAACGGAAGCTCTGCAAGCAAGATAAATGGTGGTTTAATTAATTATTGAGCCGAAACACTTACCCGTGATGTCTTCAGGACCTTTTCGAGACAAGCCAATGGTTAAGTAGTGAATGAGTGCAGAGTAAAAGAGATGACTCACGAGAGCGTCGAGCTCCGCGCTGGGTCCTCACTGGGTGATTTGCAGGCGGCGCCATAGCACCTGGCAAAGGCACTTCAGGACGCAGAGCCTGCTGCGCCATCTGCGGCTGAGCCGGAGGGTAATAATAATACTGAAGAGGCGGCAGTTGCGGCTGGAGATGGAACTGCTGCTGGCCTAGGTAAGGTGGAAGCGGCTGGCCCTGGTGGGGAATCAGCGGCAGCAGCTGGCCTTGCTGGGGAATCAGCGGCAGCAGCTGACCTTGATTGGGGATCGCCTGCTGCTGTTGGCCCTGTTGAGCCACCGGCAGTTGCTGCTGGCCTTGCTGGGGTGCTGGCTGCTGCTGCTGGCCGTGCTGGGGTACTGGCGGCTGCTGCTGGCCTTGCTGGGGTGCTGGCTGCAGCGCTGGTGGCGGAAATGCCGACTGTACCGGCTGTGGTGGATTGATAAATGGATGTTCTTCGATGTCCCGCAGCCAGTAGCCCATGCGGGGGTTGCGACACCGATAGTCAGCCTGCTCAGCAGGGGAGAGAGAGTTGAACCAGTGAGACAGCATGATAAGTGAGTGTTGAGGATTTCAAACGCACTGAGCTCACCTTTTATCCTCTGGATACTGCGAGACCAATGCCCTACAGTGACCCCACTTTCAAGTTGCGAGGCAGCCGTTGAGGGGGACCAAAGAAAACTTGTGATTTTCAAAACCAATTGCTGTATTTTGAATCAGCCATCGCTGAAGATAGGCAGCTAATGTAGTTACCCGTGCACTCTAGTAGTTACCCGTGCCCTACCAGGCAGACAATCGGGGTTTGCGATATATTGAGGGGGTTTCAGCGGCCAGTTTATCAGAGCCGCAGTTGACAGGTGTCTCGATGTTGTGTGGCAGGCTTCCGAGGCCAGTCACCATGGGCAGGAGCGGAGCGAGGGGAGGCGGGCAAGCGCAGGCATGCGCAGGCGCAGGCGGCGCCAAAGCGTACGGAGAGGGATACAGCAGCTGTGAGTGTTAGGAGGAAGGGAATCGATCTGGTGGATGAATCAGGCCCGGGGCAGTGCACAGTCATGCCGGAGCGCTTGCCTATTCCGGCTGCGCCACTGGTCGTTCCGGCGAGAAATCGTGAACATCTCGATAGCAAAACTGTACCTATCGATATGGAAACAGCTGTAAAATCCCCGGTTTGGGGGCATTTGGTGTCCGGGTTCAAAATCGCGATTTTGGGCCGCTTTGTGTCCGGATGGTCATATGGGTTTGGTGTCCGGATGACCATCTGGCCTCCAAAAACCCCTCAAAAATCTATTTTTCTTCTCGTGTTAGGCACATATGGCTGGGAGGGTGATTTTCTCGGTAATTGACAAGTTTTTAAGAAGATAATTACGTGAACATACAAAAATTGCATAGCTGGAAAGTATTTGAGCCGGCGGGGATGCTTAATGGGATGAAGTGCCAGGCTCCTACCAAGCCGTACGGTTCGAGGGTGAAGGCTTATTATCGAATATAGTGTACAAGATCATAATACTATCAAAAATTCACGCCCCCTATCAAATCACGGACTCTATACCCAGCTTCACATTCACCCTCTCACCGACGGCTTGCACAAAACATTGGTAAACAAGTGCGCCACTTCGCGCCACCCGAAATTAATTGCAAGCAATTCCCCTGAAAATATTCAGATGTGTTGTCGTCCACTCGCTCCCTCCTTTTTAAGTGGCTTGTAACACGTCAAATAAGTATGGCTAACACTCCGGGCACAGATGTACCATCTATACATGAAATGCAGCAAAAAGTACGCGAGAAACTGGGCTGTGGACCGTGTCTGTTAGGACTAGAGCTCGGTGACTTGTAAATGGTCGGATCCGACTAAATGAACTGGATCACTTGAAGGGACACTTGCGTTCTGTTGCAAGGGTGAAGGGAGGTGAAGACGTTACACGCAAGTGTCTGGAGAACACAAGTTGATTATCAAGTAAATCGAGAGTATACAAAGGGGCTTACCTGGAGAACACAAGAGGATAGATCTTGGTTCTCCGAGGTAGCTGAACTCTACTACTTATACTATTCTAACTGTGCACAGACCATGTTTATACGTATTTACTAAATACCTAAACTAGGGTAGATAATATCACATACTGACTATGTATGACGAAGCGGGGCCCGATGAGTCAGATTGAACTATGTAATAATCCGTTGCTTAGATATTGATCCGACTAAGGCGGGTCTGTCTTGTAATACTAGTGACTAATCCTAGACATGTGATGACCAGTCACGTGGCTTGGTGTCAATAGTGTCACGTGACGCAAATGAAGAAATAATAAGTAAAAGTAAAAATAAAATATAGTTCGTAGGTAATAGTTCATAGGGGTTTCGGAATATATATAGGCAACTCATGACAGTGTCTCTGGCAGCTACGCGCCGTCTTCCATCTGTCTCTCGCGGAGGCGCCGCCGGCTGGCGTGACGATCGGCTATAAGAAGCAGGCCCATCAGACACCAAAGCTCTGGCGCGCACTGCTCCATCCTGCGGGCCATGCCTTCGAATTGAAATGTCTTGAGCTGATCTTCCGAGGTGTGAATGGTGCCGAAGTGAAATCCGCTACTGACATGCACGAGGTTTTTGACAGCGGCGGCGTAGCTAGCTTCCATGTATTGTGCTGCTGCCCACTGCATTGCCGAGCCCGCCGCATGTTCATGCTGCTCAAAAGCATGCAGAATGGAGTCTGTGTGTAGCACCAAGTCTTTGGTGCATGGGTGGTCGCTGTATTGGCTATTTGTGAGAAATGACAATATGAAAGAAGAAGCAGACACATTATTGACAGACAGACTATCAATTATAGCATTAGCCTGAGTATATGGCGCCAGCGTGGAAGATGAGAGATAATCGAGAGCTGAGATCGCGCGGAATCAGTGCATGTGGCGCACTTGTTTACCGATGTTTTGTGCAAGCCGTCGGTGAGAGGGTGAAGGTGAAGTTGGGTATAAGTTCCGTGATTTATTATTTTGTCCGAATTTTTATCAGTACTCAGTATTGCGTGCACAATCGATAATCAGCCTTCACCCTCGAACCGTACGGCTTGGTAGGAGCCTGATGAAGTGCCTTGTTAGCAATATTAATGGCATTTGCGGTATCAGTCCGAAAAGTGTCACGGCCGTTCCAAGTCTGCGTGGTTGTAAATTAACAATAGTACAAATACTAAATCTTCTGGTAATTTGCCCACGAACTTCCTAACTGTACGACAGAATCTGGCTAAAAGTTTGCATCAGCAGTCTGCCTTTCCAATCCGGCCACGTGCCTACTACTTGGCGGCGGATGTCCGGATCGCCACAAGGCATCCTCTCCTGTGGCGGTTGAGATGTCCGGGTGGCGGTGTGGCTTTGAGGGCAATTTTGGCTCCCCATGTCCGGATAAAATCCAGACTCCTTCCCATTCACAGGTCAAAGAAATAATTATCGAGAGAGTAGAGCATGTACTATCCGATTATCTCTGTGCCACACGTATATCAATTATCATGTGACTAGGTAACTTTAAATTTTTGATTCTTTGCAGCTTGTCTCATAGTGATGGACCAGTTTTGGCCCCACTCGCCTCGGGAACGGTGCACTTGATCGGAGGCAATACCGTAAACTTGGTGGAACTCTGTCGACATGTTGCAGACTGCCAACACTCGTGCTCTCATTCCTCCTCCTCTAGCTCTCCTCTCCCACTGCAAATACAAGCAAATTACAGTGTCTCCCACCTCACTAGCTTCCAACAACCATCTGGTGTTGTATCTACAAACTTCTCAGAGGCTGTGTGGCCCAACATAATGGAACCTCTGTGCAATATACTGAGCTCCACAAGCTGCCGTGTACGCCGTCCCGCCGCCGCTGAGCACTAGCGTCGGCCAATATTGTAGGCCAATAAATCAGGATAAAATAACGAATTTAATGACGTCTCAACAATTTCTGGAAGGCATAAAGGTGAGCTGACTGTGCACTTTTATATGCTGCATTTTCTCAATGGCTGACAAAAACCATAATCCTCTCAATCCACAAGAACAAGCCGAACTAGAGTGTCGCTTTCCCCGTGCCGGATACTGGTTCAACATGCTCCCTTATCACCCCGAAATTCATAGGCCTCAGCCCCAACCCGGCGGCGTAGTTCCTGCTGCTGCTGGTGGACCTGTCCCATTTGCGCAGCAGCCCATCCACCAGCATTATGTGCCCGCTCCTGGCTATCAGCAGCCTCCGGCTACAATGCCTGCTCCCGTCCATCGTATGCTTATCTTTTGCCCTTTCAATATCAGTACACGCACTAATAGCTCAATTCAAGCTCCCAATATTGATGTTTCGGTGCCTCTCAACACTGGAGTAGTCGGCGCTGTTGTTGTGCGTGTCACACTTCGGTTGCCGACAAATATTCCATTCGAGGATTTCTTCTCGCGCATTTGTGCGAGGATGGACCTCGACCCTCTTACGGCCAGCTTAGGATACAAATATGCATCCGACCGTGTTCGTGATCCACCCCACCAGCTCTCCAATGAACAAGAGCTTTGGGTAGCTATGGAGAAGGGTGTCAATAAGATTCGACATGCTCGCACTCGAGAGGTGATACTCGAGATCCACAATCTCGTAAGTCTATTTACATATAATATCAGTATCAAGCTTATCTTTCCTAGCTACCTGCTCAGTCGGCTGCATCAGCAGCTGGCCGTAAACACACTGCTGCTCAAAGCTCGGCTGTTGGTGCCAGTGATCCGGACACGTCAGTAAGCTTCACGACTGAGCTTTGCCAGCTCAAGCAGAAGCTTCAGTGTGCGAAGCACATTGGGAAGTACTGCTATGTGGACCTTGACAGCAATCACCGCCCCCTTGACATCTATCAGTTGACATTATGGGCCAAGAAGATTGTACGTTTCCGAGCATCATTTTTTCCTTTGATTAAACACTAAGTTTACCTTTACCAGCTTTCCAAAGAAGCTACATATGGCTGCCCCCCCGAAAGTCATGCATTTGATCATGTCGCGAAGAAGCCTCGCAAGGCCGCCAAATCATCCGGAACCTCCATCGAAATTCACAACCACCTTGGTGAGCTCCTTCCACTTGGCGATCGTCGCGGTCAGCGCCGTGCTAATACCCAACGCAAGCCAACTCCGCCTCCAACCCTCGAGCAGGACGAACTTGTTCCTTACCCAACTATAAGTGAAGCCTTAGCTGAACTTCACACAACTTACCCCCTCCTCGACTACCCTCGCTACGAAGAAGCCCTGACTGACCGTCATGTTCTGTATGTTGATGCTGTTAATAATGTTGACCCCGACTACTTCAGTGCTATTGTTGGTATGCCACCTGTGGCTGTTGGACCATTCATTGCCCATGCGAAGCGACTAGCCCGTCGTGCAGAGAAAGGCAAGGCTCGTGCCTTGGACTAGTTTGCTTTTCTTGTTTCAATTACTCGAGTGTGTTTACCTATGACTATGCTTTTGCTTACAACACTGATCTTGTCGCCCTTGTATGCTAATTAATTTGTACATGTTATGTTATTACTTTATGGACACTACCCTTGTTTTGGGGCTCTAATACAATGTTTTGCTCTACGAAAGGTATCCACAATCGGTAAACCAGCCTGTGACGCATGTGGCTTCACTTTGATACTCTTGTGCCACCATGTGTTTGTTCATGTTTGCTATAGGTCACATACAGTAGTAGCATGTCCCAATATAGCAATATCATCTCTTTTCTATCATCTATTGCCTGGGCCTGTGCTTGCTCCACTCCGGAGTGCAAGCACTAGGCACTAGGTGATCCTCTGCGACTCGCCCCAGCACTCGGGGCACTACCGCGCTCACCAGCACTTACTCAGCGTAGCCCCTCCTCCTTAGGAGCTTGGCTGCTTCCTCCACCTCTCTCTCACCTATCGCGGATCTCCCATCGCCTCTGAGACTCGCCACAGGATCCCCAAAGGGCCCGGGACTCCCTCAGGAGCTCTGGTCCCCATCTGGACTTGTGTCCACCCCTGTGCCTATGCTCGCTAGTCCCCTGTACCAGGGTCTCCGGCCTTGTCAGCTCTAGGGCTGTCACACAGCCATGTGCTTTAGCTGGTGTGGCCGAAGTGAAAACTGCTTCCCAAAGCATCTCAAATGGATCACAAGTCACTTTGCCTGATAATTCTCCTCGGACATAGTCACAATTGGCTCGTATCCATGCTTTGATAGCTGAAAAGGCCTCTTCGATAGGATTAAAGTCAGGCGAGTACGGGGGTAAGTAGAGGATGCGCATTCCCCTGTAAATATACCTCAGTTTTTACAATGTGATGAAATTAGTGTCAATAGTATACTTGCGACGGTCCTCGAACTCGGTAGAGTAGTGTAGCGGTTCGGCGAACGTAGAGAACGGAGAATAGAGTAAAGCTGCGACTTGCGAACACTATAGAGACTGTCCCCGACAACGGTAGGCAGT
>JACXVL010000685.1:0-26591 GCA_014898675.1 Athelia sp. TMB | reverse complement strand
TGGAAATGATTGCTGAGGAAACCACCACAAATGCAGACGCGAACATCACCATTGGTAACCGTTCACTTGGTCACTCGCTTGTGCCAGATAGAAAAGGGTTATCGCGGGTGTCGGCAACATCGCTGACATCAGATCAAGAGAGCGTCTACGAGACCGCAGCTGGAATATATGTCTCGGACGTGGCCACACCCCCTGCACCTATCGCGCAGCCCCTTTTCTCTGAGTTTACGGATCTGGAACCTTTGATCTCTAGAATGCAGAAGGGATCATCCGACCCGACCGACTATGATGTAAGTTAAGTTATGTCTTGATACTAGTGAACTCACTCACAGATTCTGCAGGCTATCCAGGAGGTCGTGTACCCAACTATGCATCGTCCTAGTCGCACGGACATGGCATCGCCTACCTCTCCCAAAACACTACTTGGCCCAATTGAAGTTGAGCGTCGGCGCAAGGCCAAAGATGGACGTGTCCGAGTGAAGTTATCGCCTCTCGATGCACCCGTGAAGAAATGTGGCAGTTGTATGGCTCAGTTTAAGTCTACCGAGCTAGCGGCTATGAGAAAAATCTGTCAGCACTGGTCAGTCACTCTTATTGATTTAGCACTCCGAATTATCTGACAACTCCAAAATCAGTCCCCGTAACAACTGCCTCGTACATTGGTTGGGTAATAGTCAGACTTGCCCTACTTGTCAAATCGAACTCAGTATTTGAATGGTTTCTGTGGCGGTCGCAGTCGACCAGCTTTATCTGTTTTATGGTTCCCGAACTTAACACTCGTGCTCTTGCAAATCCATCATCCAAGTCTTATTCTAATGTATTATTTTAATTGTCAAATTTGTCGAGCGTGGAGAATGACACTCACGCAAGGACAAGTAGCTTTACCTCCACAATGCCCATACATGTCGTTACCTTGCATTGTAGTCGTTACATAGGCTTTAGGTTTGCCCACTGTGTGAGGAACATGTGAGAGAGGCGACGGGCGCCTGACGACGACGCTTTGGGGAACGTCCGGGCCGGAAACCGGCGGATGACTCGGAGAACAGCGGCTACGGGCTATGCGCCTTTCTCTGCATTCCCGTCACTCATAGCTGTCTTGACTCGGGCTGCTGCAGGATTAATCATGTTTGCTTGCTTCAATTTAAAGCGCAAGAAAAAGAAGAAACCCGCTAAGTCAACGCCCGAGCCTCTGCACGCTCGATCACAACAACCTACGCCAGCGTCATTGGCCTCGCCGTCCCACCATAGAACATTGTCTGCTACGGTCAGGATCGTTTCCATCTCTTAACTGAGAGCCGAATGAGAGACTAAACCAGTGTCCTTAGGGTCAAACGCCTTTGTCGGCACCAGATTCCCAGTCAAAACCTGCCGCAGTTCATGCCTTAGATGACATTCATTCCTCCACAGTCACGGAACTCTCAGCTCTAGAAGAGCCTGCCACGGACCCGCCCACTCCGGGGCAGCCCAGCGGTACCGGGACATGGCCACCAACCGATTCACCGCCGACAGCTCCGGAGATTGAGACAATGTCTTCCCCCACAGATGCATCATCCGCTTTAGTTGTCTTTGACAGAGTGCGCGGCTTTTTCTCTTGGACTCATCACTAATGTAGAAACTAACTATCCCTGACTTCAGCCAGGATCGCAGCAAGTTCGTGTCTCGCCCCGGGTGTTCCCTCTGTCAGCAGTGACGGCGGCTCAAGCTTCAGGACCACCCGCTGCGGCGAGTAAAATCACGTTTAGTTCTACTGTCTTCTCTGATTACAGTCCCATTTTAGTTATTTGTCACTGGGTATACGGAGGGTAACGTCTTTAACATTGCTGGTGATTTCTACGAGGCGGCTAATTCGTGAGCATGGCATGGCCGTCAACTATTCGCACATTTTCTAAAATAATCTACTGCCAGGCCTCACGCACTTGAGCTTCTCAAGCTTCTCGATCCGGTCTCGATGGATGCCACTCATAGACATCAATGCCTGCAAGGCACCCGCGAATCCATTCTGAAAAGCTTCGTTCAAGATTTGACGACACCATCTCCCGATACCAATATAATTTGGCTGACCGGCCTTGCTGGTTCCGGGAAAAGTACGATCGCCACAACACTCGCAGAGCATCTCCATGCTCGGGGTCTACTTGGTGCATTTCTTTTCTTCGACAGACACTCTCCGTCTCTGAGTAGACCTGACATGGTTATTCGTACTCTGGCGTATCAGCT
The DNA here is from genome assembly GCA_014898675.1 of Athelia sp. TMB. NCBI lineage: Eukaryota > Fungi > Basidiomycota > Agaricomycetes > Atheliales > Atheliaceae > Athelia > Athelia sp. TMB. The sequence goes on along the minus strand of JACXVL010000685.1, from coordinate 24,377 downwards.
GGCCATGTCCAATCAGGCATTCCGAGACGCCGTATGCGAGGTGATAGAGCAGGATCCGCAGATTGCCAACAGAACCCTTACTCACCAATTCAAAGAATTGCTGCTCAGCCCGTTGGGTGCCTGTTCGTCCAGGTTGTCGCACCCAATCGTCGTGGTTCTCGACGCATTCGACGAGTGTGGCGATGTGCACTCCAGGAGAGCACTTTCGTATCTATTCGCCGAGCAACTTCCTCTGCTGCCCCATAACATCCGCTTCCTCATTACCGGACGTCCGCAGCTTGACCTGAATAATACGTTTGGCTCCCGGCTGGGAGTGAGATCAGTCTCCCTCAACGCCTCAGAATGGGCCAGCGAAGCGGATGTTCTGCTGTACATACAGCACGAACTGGACACACTTTATCAAGCGAGACAGGCTAGTGACCAGTTGCCGACTGGCTGGCCAGGAGCATCCAAGATCCAGCTGCTTGGCACACGTGCCGCCGATTCGTTCATTTATGCTGCTACAGCCATTCGATATCTCTATTCTTCCAGTGATATGGATGAGCGCCTCGACAGCCTATTGAACCAAACAGCTTTCACATTGGAGGACCTTTATGCCACTGCACTCTGGTCAGCAAGCAATTGGGACCCGAACGAAAAAGCCACGGAAAGCTGTCGCAAAATTCTAGGAGCAGTGGTCGTGGGGAGAATTGGGCTAACCGAAGACATGATCGTCGATATACTGGGATTTGAGAGATCAAAAGCCTGTCGCCTTGTCTTGCGAAAACTAGGCTGTGTGCTTCAGTGGTCGGAAGGCCTGCCGGTTCGGACTCTTCACTCTACCTTTGCCGATTATCTTTCGGATCCCGACAGTTGCGCAGGCCAGCCTTGGTTCATCGACGTTGCAAAATATCAAATGGAATTCACAGTTGGGTGCTTGCGTGTGATGAAGCAATGCCTGCGCTTCAACATATGTCGGCTGGAGACATCATACGTGATGAACCGCGATGTGCCGAACCTTGCCAACCGCATTTTAGACTGTATTCCACGATCTCTCTCGTATTCCTGTCGCTTCTGGTCCGAACACCTCAGCTACACAAGCGGAGACAAAGATGGTATATCATCATTGGTACTCGATTTCTGTCAAGTATCCTTCCTCTATTGGCTCGAGGTTCTCAGCTTGATAGGGCAAGGTCGAGCCGCCTTACCAGCAATGGCTACCGTCGAAAAACATAACATGGTGAGCCCTTTAGCATCGTATATGACAATATGCTGATGCCTAAATAGCAACATCCTCAGCGCGATCTGCGAGCATTCATCAAGGATAGCATCAAATTTATCAGGGCATTCGCGAGCGTCATTTCGGACAGTGCCCCGCACATTTATATCTCAGCATTACCTTTTTCTCCCTCAAAATCTATCGTTAAACAACAATATTCGTCCAGAATCTCTAGCACGTTGTGTGTTAAAAGCGGTATGAGGGCCCAATGGCCTTCTTGTGAGCTGGTTATCGAGGGGCACCACGGCTTTGTGACTTCATTGACTTTCTCCTCCGATGGAGAGCGCATTGCTTCAGTCTCGGACGATGAGACTATCCGCGTCTGGGATGCACGTACCGGCGAACTAATTGTAGGGCCAATACTGGGACAGCCTGGCTCATTAACTTCGGTGGCGTTCTCACCGAATGGAGAGCGCATCGTCTCAGGCTCGGATTACAAAACCATATGTATCTGGGACGCGCGGACGGGAGAGCTCGTCGCAGGGCCATTTGAGGGACATGCCTCAGATGTGACATCGGTGGCGTTTTCGCCAGACGGGCAGCGTGTTGCGTCAGGCTCACGAGACATGACTGTGCAAGTCTGGGACGTACAGTCGGGCGAGCTCGTCACAGGAACCTTTCAAGGCCACAAAAACGCTGTGTCATCCATCGCGTTCTCTCCGGATGGCGAGCGCATCGCATCTGGATCATGGGATAAAACGATCTGCGTCTGGGATGCACGAAAGGGAGCGCTCGTGGCAGGACCATTCGAAGGGCACACTCACGATGTCACCTCGGTCGCCTTTTCGTCAGATGGAGGGCGCATTGCCTCGGCTTCATGGGATATGTCCATCCGCATGTGGGATGCGTGGACAGGTGACCTCGTCGCAGGTCCTTTCGTGGGACACACCGATGTTGTGAATGCGGTGGGTTTCTCCCCCGACGGAACGCGTGTCGCATCTGGCTCCACCGACAAAACTATCCTCGTTTTTGATGCATGGACGGGAGAGCTTGTCGCAGGGCCGTTCAAGGGGCATGGTGATTCGGTTTGTTGTGTCTCATTTTCTCCAGACGGGGAGCACATCATGTCGGGCTCATGGGACATGACTATCCGTATCTGGGATGCATGGATGAGTGAGCTGGACACAGGGTCTTTGGAAGAGTACCCCAAGGACATAACATCGGTGGCGTTCTCTCCAGGTGGAGAGTACATAGCTTCTGCCTCCAGAGACAAAACCCACCATGTCTGGCATGCACAAACGGGCGAGCTCGTCTCGGGACCATCTCAAGGGCTCTACAATTTTGTTCCTTCGCTCGCGTTTTCGCCAGATGGGGAATATATCGCATCGGGCTCCCGTGACAGCATCTACATCCTTGATGCAACCACGGGTGAACTGGTTGCAGGGCCGTTCGCGGGGCATACCGACCCTATAACCTCACTCGCGTTCTCTCCAGATGGAAGGTACATTGTATCTGGCTCGCATGATAAGACTGTACGCGTTTGGGATGCTCAGACGGGAGGACTGGTATGTCACCCGGCAGAGGGCCACACCAACTCTGTAGTCACCGTGGATTTCTCGCCAGATGGAGAGCGTGTTGCATCGGGCTCATGGGACAAGACTATCCGCGTCTGGGCCGCATTCACTGGTGTGCTCATCGCAGGCCCGTTCGTAGGGCACACCAATATCGTGACAACAGTGTCATTTTCTTCTAACGGGGAATACATTGCATCAGGCTCAGGTGATGAGACGATTCGCATCTGGGATGCGCGGACAGGCAATCTATTTGCTGGACCTTTCGAGGGTCACGCCGGCGTGGTGAACTCAGTGGCATTCTCTCCTGACGGTGCCAGCATCGCATCGGGATCCAGCGACAACACTATTCGCATATTTAGTGTCCAGGCATATGTTGGCACTTCTTCAGACGCAGGATATAGGAGTACTTCCCGACTTGTGAAAGGGTGGATGCAAAATTCGCCCTCTGAATTGCTCTTCTGGGTACCTCCCATATATCGGGCAGAGTTATGGCGGCCCTATAGCATGCTTGTGATTGGCCAACAAACTGCTAAGCTGGATTTCAGTCGATTTGTACATGGAAGCGATTGGGCTCTATGCCTTGACCCTCCTGCAACCACGTTTCGCCGTCATCAAATAGACAAGTCATAGCCACGTTATGATGTCCGCCATGTGTATCCAGCGGTTGCTGCAGCAGTTGTAATTCATTGATATCATTCTATACTACAGATCCATTCGCGCTTCAAAATTCAAATAATTTATGGCCGGATATATATCCAAAGTCTTTGCACTAGTAATGTGGAATGAATGATGTCCATTGGACTGTTTGTATAGCCGAAAGCGGAAGGTTACCTAACGTTGTGAGCGACAGTACCATCGTGGATAACCGGGCCAAAAAATACACCAAAGCTAGAATTCCCGCAATCAACAGCGACGCTTTCTTCCCTGCTTTCTTCTTTGGAACGGAGAGGAGGAAGAGGATGGCGGGTACCATTGCAGGGACGCAAATCAAGACGATACAGCAGACACGCCACATCACATGTTGACTGTGGGACGGGAACGAAGCGGACCAGGCGATGAAGTGCAATGCACCGAAGATCAGGCCAATAAACAAGAAAGCCAGAAGGAGAGCACCTCCCCCGCTGATCATGTATGATTCCATCTCCTGCCATCTCTGCTCGGAATCTTCCATCCTGGGCTTGCCAGAGGACTTCCCCGCGAGTACACGAAGTAACTGTGTTCGGAATGGAGGAGTTCCAGGAGGAGTAGGGCGGTTTTTCCAGGATTCGGTGGCGGGAAAGAAAGTCCCAGGCTCGGACTCGCCGTGCCACTCATTTGCAGCAAGGTGCCCAACTTGCTGCCAAATGGTGTTGGGCTTATAGCGTGGCATGCAGAAGTCGTCTGGTACTTTGTCGAGGAAGGGTGCGACGTCGATACGGAAAGGGCGTGCAATGTCGAGAGGCTTATTCCACCAGAACAGATAGATGATTAAATTGATAGCGCAGTACGAAATCGTTACTACCTCAAGCTGTGTTATGGCGAGGTGCTGGGCACGTCGTGCGATGCACTGCACCACATACCAGAAGGTCTGCAGCACTGCAACTCCCTTTGAGAACCAGTCACCTTTGCTTCTGTCGTTAATATCCTCGGCTGAGGGTGGGGTGTAGCCGCGCCAAATCAGAAGAGCCATGTCTTCTTCTGAAAGAGATCGGATGGGAATTCCGTCTGTGTAAAGATAAAAGCCTCCCATCTGGACAATAAAGCTATGGGCTCTTGTCCATTCAAAAGACGCAGGTGCTATAAGGCAGATGTTGGTTAGTTACATCGAGCAGGTGGTACACGATCAAACTCAACGCACATGATGCGCTTTCTGAGTTAGATGGCGCTACTACCGCTTCCCCGGAGACTGGTGCAACATCCGTGTCTTCTACATCTTGCATAGGAGCTTTCTCGCTATTCTCGGGATCGTCCAGCCCATCTGGAACATTTCTATTACTAGCAGCTCTAATCATCGCCAGGATCACCTCCGATCGAAACGCCTCTTTCCCCGCCAATGTGACGCTGACCTCAGGCATGAAAAGCGCGATCACAGCCAAGGCAATGCGATTTGCTAGTCCGCGCCTTTTGGAAGAGTCTGGCGGCGGTACGTTGTGGTGCAATGACGCCCACGTACACGCGAAGATTGTAGCCAAGCAGCTAATCACAATTTCCGAGATTTCGCGGCAGAAACGTATATCGAGGCAAGTAGCTGGCTTGACAGAAGTGGCATCAATATTGATCGCATTGCTCGTGACACCGATGATGGGAAGTGCATTCGCGCCGTGTTGGATGAGTTGACAGACAAGAAGGAGAAATATCATAGCAATTCGCAGAGAACAGTGACGGAGAGGAGAGGGGATTGGAGTGCTGGTGAGAATCCTGAGTTGGGATGCCTAGTCATCATATGTTACTTACAGCCGTTTGCAGTAAGGATGACAGTCGCCGCGGATTTTCGTTCAATTAGGAAACTTCGGACTTAGCGAAATTCTGACGTGCGTTGGCCTGCATTGGCTGCAATACCACATACTGTAGTTTATATACTGGGGAAAATTTTATATGTTCAGGAAGCTACAGACAGTAGCTACAAAATAGTCTACTCAGAAAAGCTGTAGGAGAGCATTGTGGTGAGGAAATGGTGTTAGTATGGCGGTGCCGATGAGTTCCTGATTGCAATCCAATCGCGGCTCGTCGGCTCGAGCCTCAAGACAGAGCGCTGGAATTTGGATGCAGTGTTTACTGGAGGGATGTGCATGACAATAGGCAATGATTCTGGCACTGAAGACTCACCCGCAGCCCCAGGATATGCCATTAGTACATGTATGCGGCGTCCATTGACTTGGACTCACTTTCTTTCCTCTTCCCAGAGTGCATCTCCTTCCCAGAGGCCTCTCTCATCTTAGTTCGAGCTCAACTTACTCTTGGCCTCTGCATCAGCGGCCCTCCAGTGCTGCATTACTGACCCAAAAGTTGCTGTCAAATGACAGACAGCCAAGCCTAGATATCAACGACCAAATTGCAGAAGCGCAGACGGTCTCAAGCGCTCGGCGTTCTACAAATTTGAGGGTAGGTATAGGGATTGACATAGATGGGTATGATAGATGAGGATGCAGAGTCGGATCGATCCAGGGTGTCGCGTCAGGTCAGAGCACATGCACCCGATCACACGCGGCGTCCATTTTCACAGCTTATTTGAGGGTACCATCTTGTAGCTACGGTCTTTAGCTACCTAGTCATATAAATTATATGTCTATACATGTTATCTGCACTCTAATATGTCATGTTGAAGCTGTAGCTACCCGAAATTTCACCAAGTCCAAAGTTTCCTGATTGAACGAAAATCCGCGGCGACTGTCATCCTTACTGCAAACGGCTGTAAGGGCCCGGACATGTGCGCCGCTATTTCGTAAGATCACAGGCCTGAACTTTCCCTGATGGTCGTCACCCAAGGAGGCGCCCATGAAAAGGATGACATCAGATAGCGGAGAACCATCTAGTACAAGAGATAACGTTGTAGACTGTGACTCGATATCCTCGATGGGTAGGATAAAGGGTTGAGTCTGGATATTGATAACCACTCTTAGTTTGTGTGAGGAGGGGTTACATCCTCCGAGCTGGGTTACCAATAAGACACCCTTTTGGAAAACTTGGCACCTTGCCCTAGTCCCACAGCGAGTAGTGGGCCTCAAGCTTTCCAAAGCTTGATAATAAACTAGATGAAACTAGTAGATGTTATTACTTGCAGAGACTGAATCATAAACGCAGAGTGTCAGTACAACGGATACGAAACGCAACTGTGCCGGTCTATGCTAACCTCTGTCAACGAAGCCGCTAAAAGTGCGGGATGAAAGCTGTCCATTGTACACTCTGTGTAGCCGAAGCCTCAAGGTAGCCCAACGTCGTCAGAGAAATCACGATCGTGGCCACTCGTGCAAAAAGATACGCCAACGCGAGCATCCCCGCCGAGAGAACCAGCACCTTCTTCGTCAACTTCTCCAAACGTGGGATGTGGAGTGGAGTGGATAGGTAGATCTTCACTACAGGCGCCATCGGCGGGATGGCCACCAAAATGATGGTACACACGCGCCACAGCGCACGCTGCGTGTGCGAAGGGAACGTGTCGGACCACGCGATGAAGTGCAGCGCGCCAAAGACGAGGCCGACGACATAGAAGATCAGGAACACGATGCCGCGCCCTGTGAGCCAGTACGCGTCGGAGTCGCGGATCTCCTTCCACGAGCCCGTCCACGCGCTGTGAAAGAAAGTGAAGGCCCTGCGACACAGATCCGTCGGCGAGTTGCTGTTGGGAGGACGGCGATCCTTGTTGGGGTTGCTAAACGGGAATGCGAGTGAGCCAATTACGGGCTCCGACCTCCCGTGCCACTCGACGGCGATCTCGTGCGCAATCTTTTGCCATATCGTGATGGGCTGCTCGCGTGGCCGGCAGAAGTCGTCTGGCACGCTGTCCAAGAACAGTGCAATGTCGACGGGGATGGGGCGCTCAATGTTGAGGGGCTTGTGCCACCAGCAGAGATACACGATGATGTTGATAGCGCAGTATGAGAGCGTCACAACCTCGAGTTGCGTGATAGCGAGGTGCTGTGTGCCCCGCGCGATGCACTGCGCGATGAACCAGAAGGTCTGGAGCAGGGCGACGACTTTGGAGAGCCAGTCGCCTTTGCTTCGGTCTTCAATGTCCTCGGCTGAAGGTGGCATGTAGCCGCGCCAAACTAAGAGCGCCATATCTTCCGCTGAAAGAGGACGGATCGGAAGGCCGTCCTGATAGAGGTAGAAGCCCCCCATCTGGACGAAAAAGCTATGTGCCCTTGTCCATTTCGAACGCAAGATAGCTACAAGAATTTGAAGATAGTAATTAGAAGGCTAGTACTTTGTAAAATGATTATCCGCTCACATTGTCTAGCAGATATTGGGAGCGTGATCATAGGCTCCCTCGATTCCGTCTTTGCCAGATGACCTTCCAGCTCTAGTATCGTGTCTTTTTCGGTGCTCTCTAATCCATCCTCCACAACCAGGACATCCCTGTGGCTTGCATTTTTTACCATTGCCGAAATTGCCTCCAACTGTGCCATCTCTTTCCCCGCCAGCGTGACGCTTACTTCTGGCAGGAGCAGCGCGACCACGGCCAACGCGATACGATTTATCCATCTGCTGCTTTTTGAAGTACCTGGTGAGGGTACGTTGTGGTGCAGCGACACCCACGTGCAGGCGAAGATAGTGGTGAGGCAGCCGATGACAATGTCAGATATTTGGCGACAATAGCGTATGTCGAGGCAAGCAAGCGGGGTGGTAGAGGGAGATTCCATTTCAATTAGTATTCTCGTGACGGGGATTACTAGCGCGTCCACGCCCTGCTGAACGGAGTAGTAGACGAGGAGCAGAAGTAGCATTGCGATGCAAGGAGGTTAGAAATCGGGAGGGTCCCGAAGCCTTGGTAGAGGGAACTTTTCTAAGGCTTGAACGCAAGGCTGAGCTATATATCATCTTGAAAGCGGGGTTGAGATATCAAGGTATGTGCCGCTTGTGTCGGGCGGGCGATGTACAGTGGATGGCCGATTGGTTCCCTGGCCCTATCGGAACTTTCCTTGATCAAAAACATTGATTGGGTGGCGCAGGAAGAATCTGGGCAGAGTTGAACACCAGGTGGTGAGATACAATGCGAGCACAGCAAGTTGAGACGATGAGAGTCAAGCCTTGGATTCACTGCGAGCCGATCGCAAGAGCCTAAAAATATTTTGGATTTCGCACCAATTAAACGTCAGAGTCAACAGTCACGTGATTCACGACGCGTCTGACGCGCGCGCAAGGCAAACGCGCTATATCACTGACTCCTCATCCTCTTGTGACAGTAAAGTTGATAAATAATAGGCATATATATGAACAAAAGCAATACAGACACAATTTCTTCACCGATACGTTCTCCCAACGCGCGCGATTGCGTAATCACTCGAGAGCAACAATGAGAGATGATTGCTCCAACGCTCGACCACTACACCAATTTAAGATAATAGAAAGTTGGGAGATGTAAATGTGAGCTCGCCTGGGGCTTTGTGCCTGCGAACTACCCCTCTCACTCTTCCACGGTTGCGCGCTTGGGGTGGCTCAGTATCGCGTGGTTGATGCCACGTGATGGGCGCCTCGTGCCCAAAAGGCGTTGTTTGTTCCTGTCGGTTGACCAGCACCTCCGACCTCGACCTCAAGCAACAGGCAATCCCTCACCGGCCCAGGCTCCCACCACCCCCGGCAACACCCCCACCACCTACCCTCCGACTGACCGACCTATTCCAACGTTATCCGATTAATCTTCATCTCAACATGTCTACGCTACCCCGCAGCTTCACCGTTTTCATGGACACACCCCCGGCGGATCCCATCAAGCCTCGAGCAGCCCACTCTGACGCCGCTCAGCCAGAGAATCATGGTGCGCTCTCGGTGACCGACTTGTTATCGCCCGCACACGCAGCAGCGAAGGAGAACCTTCACCCTCTCACTGGGGAGTCGACAACCTCAAGCAAGAAGCGCAAGACCAGCAGCGTGCTCGCCACGAAGGTGCACAACCCGCCCACGAGCAAGAAGCAGAAGGAGTCGGCATCGGTGGTGAAACCGAAAACCGAGTCGAAGAAACGCAAGGCGCCGGTGGCGGGGTCGTCGCCGTTAAAGGCAAAGAAAGGTGCTGCGCCTGATAAGGCAGTCGCGGCGAAGAAGAAGCCGACCACAAGGGCGGCGTCGAAGCGCAAAGCCACTGTGACGCCTTTGCCGCAGCTGGCGGAGGAGGGGGAGGCAGAAGTGGAGGTGGTCGAGAAGATGACGCAGGCGGACGTTGATTCGCGGTGCTACGAGCTGACAGTGCTCCCCCTTGCGGATGTTACTACTGCGTTCGACGCCAGCCCGTCAATGGATTATTTGCCGCTCGCCGACGAGCCAGCAAAGGCCCTCCCAAGCCGTGTGCTCAGAGTAAGTTCCTCATTCATTTTTATAGATCATTCCCTAATCTCTGCCTTGCCAGGCTAAGTCCTCTGAACCAGACCTGCGTGACTACTACACGCCCACGCCCTCCCTCTCATCCTCCACATCCCTCTCCTCTTCGCAATCCTCTAAACGTTGCGTGTCGATGCCTCCCATTCTGTCCAATGATGACGAGGATGACGCGAAGACGTTCAGCACGCCGGAGCGGAAGCAGATCTACGCCGCATTCACATTCACCTCGCCGTCACCGACGGCCGCACGATACGGCGGGCTCACACGTTCTGCGAGCGTGGATGTGCTCTCCTTCGGAGATGCATGATGTATCGTCGCGATACATGCCCACGATGCTACCCACTCCCACAGTCTCACGGTCTATCTATCTCGTTCTGGTCTCCTGGTCACCGATTTCGTCATGCATAACGCATACACGCCGATCTATCTCGCTTATTTCTTGTCTATATCCATACAATATCGCTATCTCAACTTGGACTATTTATCCATCCTCTTACCTTCCTACTCCATACATTCCACATTCACGTTCTACTTCCATGTCTATTGCAGTCATCCACCATCTGCCCCGCGCAACATGCCTTGCACACACCGCCGTTTATCGCTCATACCCACATGCAATCGCTCTTTATGCATCGATCCCAATGTCTGCTCTCGTCCTGCTATCTGATGCTTTGAATCTCACGACTTTGCTTCTGCTTTATCGCCCGGCTGTGCAATAACCTCAAATTATTACCCTTGGAGTGAATTGAAGAACTAATCAGTCAGCTATGTATGCGTGAGTGAAAGTTCATAGACTGCGGTTGGTTAAGTGGAATATAGGCACTGAACTACCAATTGGCATACAGCCAGGTCGAAGTCCCCTTCAAGCGTTTGCACTAGTAACTATACTCATCCTATCCTGGGCAGTCCCATACTGTTGCGACAGCTGAAATAGATTATTGTAGCACTAGTGATGCTGCAACGTCTCGCGAGTCGCGATCGAAGGATTGAATCGGCGCAGAAAATCGGCGGCATTCCAATGACTCTCACCTCTGCCAATTGCGATCCGTTGGCTGGCTGTGACTGCAAGGTTTCCCTCCGAGAGTGTCATAATCTGCTTGATCAACACCATTTCCACTCAATCACAGAAATCGAGTCTCCCATTGGATCGGATTATGCGCTGGGGCACTCACTCCCCTTCGGCAAAGAGAACTGATTCTTGATTTTTGAACTTGTGAACCACTGGCATCGTTGTCCATTCAAGTTCAGCCTCGGTAAAGCCATGGGTTCATCCATGCCATCCCGTTCGACTCATGACCTGTTCCCAGAGCATGGTCTTCTTCCCAAAGTGAGCCGTATGTGCTTCGAACTCACTAGCTATCACTCACCTCTTGTGTCATTAGGACCTAACGGACGAGATCCAGTGCAACCTAGAATATTTTGCTTATGGATGTATGGTTTACATTCGCGCCCTTTCGTTGTGCCAATCCCAATGAATGGTCCAATCTCAGCATATTCAGAGGTTCATGAAGGTGCTTGGGAGGATGCGACAAACGGAAACGTGACTAAAGTACGTCTGGATTCTGTTATCTTCTATTGCGGTGTATTATGACTAACATGAAGACCCTTCGCTCAGGTCGCTATCAAAGTTCTGCAGAGAGCAACGAGAAGCCAAAATATGCCTGAAGGTGTCAACAAGGTGACTCATTATCGCGCTGGCAGCTTAGTAAATACTTACCGTAAACCAGGAGCTGCTAGACCAGAGGCTGCTTCATGAAATAAGGGTGTGGATGCCACTCAACCATCCTCACATCAGCCCGTTTCTTGGGGTGTTTGAGGGACTTGGACCGATATTGGGTATGGTTTCCCCATATTACCCGAAAGGAACCCTCAACCGATATATTATGGATAATCCGGAGGCAGACAAGCTCAAGCTTGTAAGCGTTTTTTAATCGCGCCCATATTCAACACAATGTCTCAACAGCCCCATTCTCAAGGCAATTGGTGGAGCAAGTGGACTCGAATACTTGCATGCAGTGGATGTAGTCCATGGCGACTTCAAATGCGTCAGTTGCCTTTCATTCGCTGTATGGCGAACCCTCGAATATCCTAACCCTCGCAAGAAGGCTAATATTTTGATCGATGATGACGGCTCCCCGCGTCTGACCGACTTTGGGACGTCCAGAGTCCTCGGAAGCAGGGGATTCGCTCCCTCAAATTTCGGAAGTGTTCGAAACATGGCCCCGGAGCTTACATTTATATCGAACGATGTCATAACACCACCCTCAATATCGTCGGATGAAGGGGGAGCTCGCGCCTCTTCCGCATTGTCGAGGCCAATGGCAACAAAAGAAGCCGATGTGTACTCGTTCTCAATGGCCGTGTTGGAGGTGCGTGCAGTTCAAAATTACATTTGATACAATGTGCTGTTGTTGAGAGCCCACGATTGATTTTGCAGATACTAACGATGAGCGCACCATGGCCGTACGTTCGCCAAGATGTCCTCGCGGCGATGATTGCACAAAGTGGAAATCGGCCTGATCGTGCACGATGTGCACCTATACTATTTGCAGATGAGATCTGGAAGCTCATGGAGGATTGCTGGCGCCACGACCCAGCAATGCGGCCAACGATGGCAGTGACTACCCCACGTCTTCAAGAGATGCGATCAAATGAGTTGAGGATTTCTTGGAACGAGCCGGAGTAGGAAGATATGAAGAGCCAGAATGCCATGTTCTAGTATATGCCTGTATTCTGCCGAGCTAGCTATTGATGAGGCATCCAGCTGACTCCAGCGGGGCTTCGTCGTATGGTGGCACTAGCGGAAGCGAGACGTCGACTCCCAAATTCACGCTATTAATTGCACGAATTTGAAAGATCACAAATAGTTCTTTCTCAATCAGGTGACTTACACTGGTGCTTATGTTGTCACCCTCACCGCCCCGCAGGAAGGAGTACTATCTGAGTCACTGACGCTAGTGAAATGAGGAACCAGCATTTCATGAGCGATGTGGGACCAAGTACTATTCGATTGCTGATGTTGGGAAACAATGATGACTACGTGGATATCCTTCGAGTGCCACTGTGGGCCCCAGACCGACTTGGATTCATTCGGCGAAAATGGGGGAGCCTGAGGGGGAGATTCGCGCGGCATCTATAAGTATCCTGAGAAATTCGAACTTGAGGCGCATAGTACACTGCTAGCCAGAGCGCAGATGGAAACCAGCCGGAAATGTTTCGGCTGATATCGCCGGCGGCTCCGTCTGGCGGCCAATCAATTCAGCATCCAGCTGGAATCCAGAAGGCTTGACTTTGGATTCCACACACATATTTCGGATGCAGTGTCTACAACCTAGATCTTGCGCTTGCTGTTGTCTACATGGAAAAAATGTCTCAGGTAGGGCAAGGTAGCTTAACATTGTGGTATAGTGGACTATAGCATGTGTAATCTGTTGCAAAATAAAGCTGCTGGAAAGTCGAGATATGACATATCGGAAGTAATATCTTCATGTCTGGACGCTGATCAATGATTCCCGCATGTTCCGGCGGAGTCCAGCAGTCACGGTCAGTAAGATTGGCTGGACCCAGCCGCGACGGCCACCAGTGAACCCAAATCCTGGAATCCAATGATCTGCCAGCATGTTGCTATGTGGACATGGAATGGATTGGTTTCCAAGCGTAAATCATTATGGTTTCCGCACTTCACCGCCGTGGGATCAATGAGTGATCAAATACGGCTGGATTCCGCCCGCAGTTTGAATAGCAGTGTAGTATATCAGAAACAAACGACAAGGCTCAAGAGAGTGCCGTATGCTGTACTGTATATTTCAAAAAAGCGAGATATGGCTACATCGAGATAGCCAACCTCCGCCGCACCTGCCCAACAGTAGGACGAGTGCGCGGGTCGGGGGCCCAGAAGACCTCGATCAGGGCCCACCGGTTTCGCTGGTCGCTGAACTCGTAATGTTCGAACCGCGGACGGTCCCCCTCACGAATCGCCCGAATCAAGTTCATATTATACAGATCCCCAACATTGTTCGAGGGGTGGTGGCTGTAGGGCAGGCAGTCTTCGCGGCCGTCGAACAGCTGCAGGAAGAGGATGCCGAGGCTGAAGATGTCGCTCTCCCTCGTGGGCTTGGGTGGCTCCGACCCGTCAATGGGCAGCAGCTCGGGGGCGGAGTGGCGCGGGTTCCAGTTGACGACGGTGGTGAATCCTGCGATGTTGGGGATTACGGAGAGGCCGAAGTCGCTGATTTGGGCACGCTCGCTGTCGGAGATCATGATGTTCTCGGGTTTGATGTCTCCGTGGATGACACTGTTGCCGTGCAGATGGTCAAGGCCTCTGGCTATGTCCTTGGCCTAAGCCATGAAGGTGAGCTAGTGCGACGCGGGAGGTGGAGAATACCACTTACAAGGGAAAGACGGGCATCGGGGTGTCTTGACGTATACCGCAGGAAGTTGTTGTGCTTGAAGAAGGGTAGCACCAAGTAAGGTATGTCGTCGCGGGCGATGTAAACGCCCAGGAGGTCTGAGACGTTCTCTTGTGTGGAGACCCGTTTCCATGTGATGAGCTCGCGCTTTAGCCGCTCTTCCATCTTCGCCCTACTCCCGCGGGTGTGCATGAGACATTTCACGGCGACCTGCATGTCAAAGCCCTTAGCCAGAGTTAACGATAGAGCACATTAGAGGGTGCTTACAGGTACCTCTTGACCGTTACTTCGCGTATAACAGCCCTTATGCACTCGGCCATAGCTGCCCTCGCCGAGCAAACTATCGCGGTTCTTCGTAAACTGTACTTTCCGGGTAACATCCTAAGTTTTTTATCAGCCCATTGAACTTCTAAAATGATCTCAAGAACGGTACTCACAAGTCTGTGGAATGCATCTTGGCTAACCTCAGGACTGTCGGAGACGCGGGGGCGATTATCGAGGAAAATGGGGTAGTGGGTAGTACGAGGCTGCTCCTGTCGGTAGGTGTGGGCGAAGCTTCCGCCCACACTGCTCTCGGCCGCTGGGGATTCGGATACAGCTGCAGGTTCAGCAGTTCTGGTCTGCCCCATTCCCACAAGAACCCTCGCTTGCTCTCTTACAAGCTCAAGTACTGTCCTCCTTTTGCCAACTTTTTGACGCTCCAACACGACTTGGTTTGCTTGCTCCGTTCGCATAGCAGCCTCCGCAGGTTTTCTTTCTAATTCCCGCCCTATCCGTTTATCAGCTTCTTGCTTTTGCTTCACATCGGCTTCAAGTTCTTGGCTGTCTTGTTCCTTTCCCACTGCAGTAGTCTCCGTGCACTCTTTTTGAAGTACTGGCGACGTCTTTTCATGAGCGCCAGTTTGGAGGATCTTAACTTCAGTTAGCCTTGCCATGGACCACACCAAAAAATGGAGATGTGCCATACCATCGCCACCGAAACGTCTGCGGCCGCAACCTCTACCTGTCGATCAAGGTCCGACAAACGGTGTACACGGCCATTGAGGGATGTAGCAAGCTCAGCCTCGAGCTCGATGTTTGTTGACTGCTCCTCCAATAGAGCTCGGCGAAGCTCTACTGATTCCTTGTTCGCAAGGGAAGATTCTTCGAAACGGCGTGCTTCGGCAAGTCGATCTGCCAAAGAGCATAAAGCCAAACCCTGGGACCGATCATTGTATAGATGTTGCGATGTGGGTGAATTTATCTGACAGTAGGTTAAGTAAGCCCCTGGAACCGGTGTAGAACATGAAAAGTATCACTCGCCTGAAGCCATTGCCGGAGTGCTAGTGATCCACGAAAAGTACTTTTAGATGCCACTATTTCCAACCAGATTGCTAGATGCTCAGAAACGAATATGCCAACATCCTCAGAAATCCTGCTTGGCTCCTTGACATCTACAAGGTGGTCAACCCAGTGCTCACAACAGTACAATGTCATCTCTGAAACTCCGGATATTTCAGGTATACCAGGGATATCCATTGATGACCTTGACAGATAGCCGATCCCAGATATAACAGTGGTGTTCCGCAGCTCCCTGTTCAGGAATTTCAGACAAGTTTCCGCCATGCGACTACTATGTTCTGCCTCGGAGATATAAAACTTTCGAGTGCCTTTGTTGTTGGCCGCACGATCTGTGATGAATTCGCGGAAGGATTGATGCAGAATGCGAATAGGCTCATTGGGATCATGAAATCCGACCAGCACAGATCCAAATTGTTGTAGAAGCTTTTCAGGGGACAGTTCCTCATTGCTTTCGTGCAATGCACGCAGAACCATCAAAGACAAAGGTCGTTTGGCTGCCATGACCGCCCCCATGACTATGTAATAATCCTCCAGAAAATCTTCATCGTCCCAATGTGCGCATGCCGCAAGCACGGTGGCGTATAAACCGTCCATCTTCATATCTGTAGTGGAACTTTCGCAGGAGGCTTTGGAAAGCAATGCGCGGAGCTTCGCCTGAGGCTTGTATACGGTGCGCAGATAAACGCAGATGGTCGCTATCCAAATAAACAAGCCTCCTGATAACTGCTCCAGCTTTCGCATGTCCTCTTCGCTTGGCCAATCGGGTCCCGCATTGGAACGTACTGCGTCGCTACAAAGCTGTGCGTTTACGTACTTCGCTATATCTTGCTGAGTTTCGCCTGAATCAATCTCGAGTGGATATGATCTAATATGTTTGTGCCCGACTAGGAAGCTCGTGATCTCGACCGTCGGGTGCGAAGTGATTAAAATGCGGAAATGGGAGGGGAGCTTCTTGACTTCATCACGAAGTAAGCCCAGAAGACCAGTACTTCGGCCATTTTGAATGCCCTCATCTAACGCGTCTATCACCACGACAATCTGCTGATCGAGTGAATGATGAGTGGATGGTTTCAGGATGAAAGCGTCAAACTGGCGATGTAGAGACGCCGAGGCAAGTGCTGGCTGCTTCTCCAGAGCTGCGGAAACCTCCTCTGCGATGCCACTGTGCAGTTTTGCGAGATCTCGTGCGATGGTGGAAAAAAGCATTTCGGGATTATTACGAGACGCGGTGTCGCGGCTGAAGAAGAATGCCGCCGTAAGAAAACCTGCCTCTTGAAGTTTGCGAGCCACGGTATGTGCTATCGCACTCTTTCCAGATCCTGCAACACCATTGAGCCAGAAGATGCTCTGCGAGTCCTGCGAATGAGCCCAGATGTCGATTGCAGAAAGTACAGAAACCCGGGTGCCCGACAAACACGTCAATGTGCCATCCCAAGATGCTCCTTTGACGTATGGTAATTGCTCCAGTATGACAGATTGAGCTATCCTTATCGCTGATTCTAAAAAAGAAATGGATCCATCAGTTTGGCAGGATAGCATGGGGCTGCGAGGTTTGCATACTTCGCTCTTCTTCTTGCCAATCACCAGCAACATTGCATACTGGCACGTTTTCGTGCCAATCGCCAGCAACATTATACACGTTCCCAGAGGCCCCGACGGTAGCGAAAGACTTATTCGCAGGTTGAGGGACCTTTCGTGATGCAGTCAGACGGGTATTCACGCAATCAATGTTAATCTTCCACACCAAGGTCTGCATTAACACAGGAGCCAATCACCAACGAAGGATTGAAACTGGATAGGTGCTAGTCACTGAAATTGGGGAATGAGTTCGAGATGTAAGCGGGATGATGGTGGTGGTGGTGGTGGTGGTGGTAGGATCCCAGGCTTCTACAAATCCATCTTTTGAGGCTAGTTATATCATTACTTATCGATATCCCGATCGGAAAGCTACTGTACCAGACTGCACCCTAGAATGGAAATTCTGGTCCTGAATTTCCAAGTTCGGGCAGTGGCATCGCGCCACAGGGATTTTGAGTGAATTTTGAGTGAATTTGGGCGATTACAACTACTGATGTTGCCCCGCCCCACCACCATCCGTCAGCGATGTCAGAATAAACTATAGCTCGATTGCTAGTGGTGGGAACTAATGATAAACTTATGGTGCATAATGGGGGTATATCGGAAGCAGACGACATGTCTCGAGAGGGTCGTAGGGTATACATCATAAGTGGTGACTCATGGCCACACAGGGATAGTCGCGAGTCTAAGCCAACATCTTCCGCACATGCTCAGCGGTGGGACGAGCACGCGGGTGGGGAGCCCAGCAGGCCTCGATGAGGGCCCACCGGTTTCGCTGGTGGTTGAACCCGTAATATTCAAACCGCGGCCGGTCTCCCTTATGGATCGCCCGAATCAAGTTGGTATCGTGGGGACCCCGGCTCAGAGGGTAGTGGCTGTAGGGCAGGCAGTCTCTGCGGCCGTCGAACAGCTGCAGGAAGAGGATGCCGAGGCTGAAGATATCGCTCTCCTTCGTGGGCTTGGGTGGCTCCGACCCGTCAATGGGCAGCAGCTCGGGGGCGGAGTAGCGCGCGTTCCAGTTGACGACAGTGGTGAATCCTGCAATGTTGGGGATCACGGAGACGCCGAAGTCGACGATCTGGGCGCGCTCGCTGTCGGATATCATGATATTCTCGGGCTTGATGTCCCCGTGGATGACACCGTTGCCGTGCAGATGGTCAAGGCCTCTGGCTATGTCCTTGGCCTAATGAACCATGAACCATGAGCTGGTGCGATGCGGGAGGTGGAGAATACCACTTACAAGGGAAAGACGGGCATCGGGGTGTCTTGACGTATACTGCAGGAAGTTGTTGTGCTTGAAGAAAGGCAGCACCAAGTAAGGTATGTCGTCGCGGGCAATGTAAACGCCCAGGAGGTCTGAGACGTTCTCTTGTGTGGAGACCCGTTTCCATGTGATGAGCTCGCGCTTTAGCCGCTCTTCCATCTTCGCCCTGCTCTCGCGGGTGTGCATGAGACATTTCACGGCGACCTGCATGTCAAAGCCCTTAGCCAGAGTTAACGATAGAGCACATTAGAGGGTGCTTACAAGTAACTGTTGACCATTACTTCGTGTATACCAGCCCTTATACACTTGGCCGTAGCTGCCCTCGCCGAGCAAATTGTCGCGATTCTTCGTAAACTGCACTTTCCGAGTCACATCCTAAGTTTTTGATCAGCCCATTGAACCTCTAAAATGATCTCAAGAACGATACTCACGAGTCTGTGGAATGCATCTTGGCTAACTTCGGGACTGTCGGAGACACGGGGGCGATTGTCGAGGAAAATGGGGTAGTGGGTAGTACGAGACTGCTTCTGTCGCGTGATTGTGTAGCTCATGGTGACTCGAAGTAGGGTACGGGGAAAGGTGCTATTGTGCGGTCTTAATCTGAGCTTCCCGCTTTAAATTGCATAGCTGTGAGTGCACGCGCCGAACGCGACCTGCGGGGCGATGCGCTATAGCAGGAATAGCATGTTGTTGGGGCGGGATGTCTGGCACAGGTTACAGCTCGGGGAGGCTGTGATCAATGAAAGCTTGAGTGCATGACAGCTAAATCACAGCTTGCGATATAAGTAACGCAGGTGCAACTGAAGCAGTCTGATCGAACAGACCAAGCTCCTGCACCGAGACAGGCTTCTCTCAGCGAAGAAATGAGACGTCGAGAAGTTGATCAGGGATTGGAGTAGCATCGAGGACGAGATGAAGATGGCTCGCGAGGCCAGTTTGTTGATGGGTTTGCGGCGGGTAAGCTGAAGCGACTGCGGGAACTCTAATCTTGAGCGCATCATTCATCGCGTGTTGGCAACGTGGCTCACTGCTTTAGCCACCCTCTGCACGCGTGGTTGGAAAAATCAAGGATATTTCCGACGCGGGCGAGCTCGAGAGCAGGCCCAATTCTCATTCCCAAAATCGCAAATACTCGAATCACAATTTCGATCCATTTGTATACACTAATATCGTGATCTATGAATGTACAGGTTCAGAATGGTAGCCGCGCTCAGCGCAGCTTGTTAGCATGTGACCTGACAAATGACATCTCAAGGACTCGAGGGTAGGAATAATATCGCCTCAGGCATGATACAGGTATCGTAGTAAGAAGTGAGCGCAATGGGATTGAATCAGAGGTATTAATGAGATCATAGGTACGTAGGCAAGCACAAACGACGAGCCTAAGCAGAAGAGTGACAGTCTTCCTGTGCGACGTTCTCAGCCCATCCGCTGATTTGGGCCTTAAGGCGTTCCTCTTCCTGCCGATATCGGTTGATTGCCGTCGGGGTATTGCTCCAGAAGAAGAAAATCACATCCAGAGGATCTAGGCTCTCCGCATTGCCTGTAGTCTGTTCGCCTTGTTGATCGTCGCTTGGTGCCTCTAATGCGCCCCCGGGCCGCTTTATCCTAGAACTTTGCCGGTTGGTTTTTTTCAAAGGGTGACCCATTGGTTTCGGGACTGCCGCTGGTGGCCGTGGCGTAACGAAATCAGCCAGCAGTGCAGAGTGCTTGCCCCACCATTTGAAGGCAGTAGCACCATAAATATAGTGTAGGATGATACCAGCAGGCAAGTCATCCTTGGGGGTGCCGGTTTTGAACATCGCATCAGAGTTATTTGGCATTATATGGCGTACAGAATCCAGAGTGTCGTAGTCGTCCGGCAGCTGAAGGTATTGGGCAGTGAAGCGAACGCCGTCAGGGAAGCAAGTGTTAGGGGTCAGAGATAGTCGGGGATCTTGCGTATGGGGAATGTCGTCAATATCTAGAATATGATTTGGGGTCTACACATGATAAGCTTAGTCAACAAAGACGAAAATGTTCAGAATAACGCACTTTGAGAATGGCGATATTCCGATCATCCAGAAACCTCTCGATACTTACCGATCCAAACAGCACATTGCGAACGTCGTCGATACTGTCAAGATCGATGTCCACTTCGCCATCCATGCCCCTTCGGTTGGAGATAATACATTTGAGCCACTGAAGTGGAAGCTATAGTATAGCTTACAATCGGAGAAAATTCAACTCACCTCATCGCCACGCGCACGTGGAATTAAATGCAAAGCGACACAAAGGGGACGCCGTTCTCCAGTGAATACACATCTTATATCTCGCTCACGAACGGCGTGAGTCAACTGGTCAGGCGCTTCGGACCAGGTTTCAGACGAAGATGTGACCGCCGTACGTGCTTTAATGACCTCTAAGTCAACCACCTGCCGACGCATAGCCAATAATGGACCTAAGTTGGGTCAGATAGCATATAGAAATTGATATACAAACTGACCTTCCTCGTCAATAATGTAGTAATAAGTCTTACGATTTTCGATAATGGCTTCGGCAGGTAGACACGTGCCAGGCTGGAGAGTGGCTGATACATGACCATCAACGCCAAGAATGCTCCAGCCGAGATATCGCAAATATTTCAGAGGAGAGAGGCACAAGGTTTTGATTGTCTCAATCGGAATTTCTAAATAGGCGTCGCGAAGCGGGTCTGCGCCAGCAGTGTCGTCGGATGGCATTTGGTGTAGATGAAGGCGAACATGTCCTTCGGTGCAGGGATCATCCCTTTCTGGGGAGCGGGCACGCTTGGGCATTGGCATAACGGGAATGGGGGAAGTTGGTTTCGCGATATAATTAGCGCCCGCGGTCGAGCGCCGATGATTTGAAAAGTTTTGCCCACGATCGTTTGTTTGCTCCCGATCGGTGACGTCGACGTAGCCTCAGTTGAGAAATCCGATTTCTAATGTGTAACGTTCAGAAACGCTATCAAGGGTGATGGTTCTATTAGGTGCCCTAGAGGTGGCTGACACTCTCCCTCTTTCCCTTTCACCACACAGCCCCAACCCCGTTATCCTTATCACAATTTAAGGTTTCAACCTTCAAGCCTCAGGCTGGCGACAGTAGCATGGACTTCATACAGAGCTATTAATATTTGTGGTTTCTTGATAGGATTCAGCGCGTTTTGTGATCATCGTAAAATGAATTTCCGCTTAGTCTTAGGCTCTTCAAGTTAGCTGACAATGACATCCGAGCCGTTGATATAGACAATTTTTGAATGCATCACTTTTAATGCACGAACATGTAGAGTAAGATACTAGCTGATGCCATACGTAGTATATATTAGATATAATAATTATATATGCATAAGTGACATGCTGCCTAGGTTGTCCGAAGATCTAATAGCCAAGAGGATACATAGCCTGGTATTATTATAAGCATGAGCATCATCATGAGAGCCTAGAGGCCATCATAGTTACCAGTCGCAATCCATTTAAGCCAACCCTGTCCGCATCTGCTGGATGCTCGGACGAGAAACAGGATCATGAGCCCAACACCATTTGATGAGAGCCCACCGGTCATCTTGATGATCGAAATCATAGTCTTCTCGTCGTGGCCTGTCCCCCTCGTGGATAGCACGAATTACATGGTACTCTTGTTGGCCATGTATTTGATGGACTCGGAGGTGCGCGTATGGTACACACTTCTCACGACCGTCGAAGAGCTGCAGGAGAAGAATTCCCAAGCTGAAGATGTCACTCGCTTTCGTTGGTTTGGGCGGTGGAGAGTCGTCCATGGGGAGCAACTCGGGAGCGGAGTACCGCGCGTTCCAGTTCGTGGTAGTAGTGAATCCCTGCAGCTCTGGAATTACAGATACGCCGAAATCCATAATTTGAGCGTGTCCGGCGTCCGAGATCATGATATTTTCGGGTTTGATGTCTCCGTGGATCACACCGTTTCCGTGCAGGTGATCAACCGCTCTGAGTACGTCTTTAGCCTGGCATACACTATAAATCAGTCTGCGAGGCATGCCAGTGGTATGTCTTTGCTTACCAAAGCAAGCCGCATATCTGGATGTGCAGATGTAAATTGCAGAAAATTGTTGTGCTGGAAGAGGGGCAATACCAGACAAGGGGGATTGTTGCGGGTTCGACATATGCCCAGGAGATCAGCGACGTTCTTGTGCATAGAAACAGTCTTCCATGTAACGATCTCTCGATGCAAGCGCTGGGAGAATAGGGCCATGAGCCGTCCATCACAAAGTGGAAGAAAAACAAAAAAACAAAAAAAAAAAACAACAACAACTCAAGATGGCGCTCACCTCTTCGACTTTCGCCTTCTGTTGTGGATCACACAAGAGACATTTTACGGCAATCTATAAAACCAAAATTCTGTTAGATATAGTATATGAATTACTACGTATAAGACACTCACGAGTCTCTGCTGACCGTTGCCACTGGTGTATACACCCTTATAGACTTGGCCTGCGCTGCCTTCACCGAGGAAACTGCGGGGATCTTTGGTAAAATGAACTTCCCCGGTGATATCCTGTTTGTTTTGACCGAAGAACTTGAGCGGAGACCAGATTGCGCAGGGAGTTACTCACAAGTTTGGCGAGTGTGCCTTCGCTGTCGACGGCCTTTCCAGTAGCACGGATACGCAGATAATTGACTGGGGCCGAAATATGGTTGTATCCCGATAGGAAGCTAGCTTGACTCTGGCTGTGAGTTTGGCTTGTCATATTTGAGAGGAGAGGCGTTAAGTTGCTGTAATGTGGTCCAGTGGTACTGCGGTTTAAGTATATGGTACCTGGCTCTAATATATGCACCGCGCGGAGGGCGACTCGATGCCCATTTCAAGGATTCTCTCCTATAGTAGGCTTTGGAGCGGGATGCTGTCAGCGTGTACGATGGATGCCGCCGTGCCACAGCAAGTTGTGATACATTGCAGGGTCGCCAGTAGCAACCGTGATTGCTTTTGGACAGAGACTGCTACTAAGTAATCTTTTCAGAGGACATCCTAGTATCTGAGGCGGTGTCCTCTCACACGTCAAAGCTTCAAGCGGGATGCTGTGGTTGCCGCCCTGATGCAGCTTTTAATGAAACAAAGGTGCTGGTCGGGAGCATGTTTTGGGACGAGGATGTTGCAGCAGCAATAAGTCCCCTATCAGCCACATGAGCAAGCTCTTGAGCTCTTGTTTTGCGTAGGCGTAGATCAAGAAGGGAGAGGCAGAAAAATATAGGTAAGTTTTTCAGATACTTGTTATTGTCGGATAAGATGATGGTGGCGGATGAGAGCAGCCGCTGTCATATATGCACGCGCACGCGTCTTCAACGTGGCGTACGTAATATGTTCGATGCCCGCCACCATACCTCAGCCTTCCACGTTTGACCGTGACGGACCTTTCATGGTGGTAATGCTTTCAGGCTATGCTCGAGCCCCTGGAAAGGCATGTCATTTGGATGCTTTAATTTTCGTTGCATCTCCGGGCATCTGGTGAGGCGTCCCGCTATAAGCCGCTCCAACGCTCTGATTTTTTTTCGAGCTCTACAGACCCAACTGCTGAGTGCCAGGGAGCGATGATCATGAACTAAGTATACTTCGACGCACGCAAGGTTCAAAAGGAACTATGGAATCTTTTCAAATTTCGCCTGCAGTCATTTGTATGGTTGATGGGCCTCCGAGCCAATGCTCGAATATTCTGCCTCGAAGCAGAAAAGTGCTATGACACACATCCGGAAATTCGAATTCGCAAATTTTGGAACAAGATGGTATTGACAACGGTATTATGCAGGACATGATTTGGACAGAATTGGTATATTTGCGAAAGAGTCCTGCGTCGCAAGTGATCCTAGTGAAGGAAGTGCGTATGAGTGAAGGGGGTATCTATGATAGGTAAAATGTCATGGCCCAAAGGCACGGTGAAGGATCCGCTGTACCCGAGCTTACTCCAGCATCCTGCGAACGTGATCAATGGTGGGGCGGCAGCGCGGATGCGTGGCCCAACAACTCTCGATGAGAGC
>JACXVL010000684.1:0-24590 GCA_014898675.1 Athelia sp. TMB | reverse complement strand
CTTCTGTACGGTCCTCCAGGTACAGGAAAAACCCTGCTGGCGCGTGCGGTAGCACATCATACAGACTGCAAGTTTATCCGAGTGTCAGGATCAGAGTTGGTCCAGAAGTACATTGGGGAGGGCAGTCGAATGGTACGGGAGCTGTTCGTCATGGCCAGAGAGCATGCGCCCAGCATCATTTTCATGGACGAGATCGACTCCATTGGAAGTAGTAGAGGCGAGAGTGGTAGTGGCGGAGGGGACTCAGAGGTGCAGAGGACGATGCTCGAACTGCTGAATCAACTTGATGGATTCGAACCCACGAAAAACATCAAAGTCATCATGGCCACCAACCGAATAGGTTTGCTATTTCCTTTGTGCACTTCGGTTTATATCTGATGGAATGGTGCAGATATTCTCGATTCCGCGCTGTTGCGACCGGGGCGTATCGATCGTAAGATTGAATTCCCACCGCCAGGTCCGGAGGCCCGAGTCAGCATTCTCCGTATTCATTCTCGCAAGGTCAGTGTAAGTGCCCCTCCCCTGATTTGAGTTTACACCGCCCCTAGATGTCACTGCAACGTGGTATCAATCTCAAAGCTCTCGCCGAGAAGATGGGTCAGTGTTCGGGAGCCGAAGTTCGCGGCATATGCACGGAAGCCGGTGCGCATTATGCTACTGTCTAATATTTTTGCACAAAGCTGATCGTATACCAGGTATGTACGCTCTTCGAGAACGCAGGCAACACGTGACACAAGAGGACTTCGAGTTCGCGGTGGCAAAGGTCCTCAAAAAGAACCAAGAGGGCAATACCTCTGTCAACAAGCTCTTCTCGTGATCGAATGTATACCATGCTATGTACTTTTTTGGGACCCACACCGATTCACTGCCTTGTTTATGCAAAGGAGTACT
The DNA here is from genome assembly GCA_014898675.1 of Athelia sp. TMB. Taxonomy (NCBI): domain Eukaryota; kingdom Fungi; phylum Basidiomycota; class Agaricomycetes; order Atheliales; family Atheliaceae; genus Athelia; species Athelia sp. TMB. The sequence continues at coordinate 23,699 of JACXVL010000684.1, read as the reverse complement.
GACAGCAGTGACAGGTACTGACTGTGAGAATTAGTGACCATAGTTGCTCCGGAGTTTTTAGTACTCTTTGCTTTTTCCAGTTAGCTGACCTCTCGAAGAGTCTTGAAGTTGAGGTTCAAGTGCTACCTATCTACCTCGTTTGCTCTTGCTTCGATGCAACGCAAGCGTCGACTTGCTTCTCTCTTGCTTTTTCTTCAAGTCTTAACACCTTCCTGTGGCAGTGTATATGTGGGCGCATGAAGACGCTGGTTTGGCAACTCGTGATGGCACCGGCTCGCATACTGTAATGTATATTTTTATGGATCTGTGCTCTGAGGAAAGGGTAAGCAACAATGGCTCCTTTCTGTCCTTGCAAAACCGACAAGCCGGCGCTCTGTGGGGGCACCTACACCGCTTGGATCTGCGCTCATCTTGTATGGGCCACCTCGTGGCGGCGGCGCCTATCAGTCATTGCTCAGCTTCGGGGGACAATGCAGGAAATTTGAATAAAAGGCAGAGTACCACCTGCAGATCAATAACACCTCTTCCCGCAACATGGCCCCGTATACTCGTATTCCGCCTTGTCCTCAGCTGCTAAATCGCGGTACCTGTATCGACACAAACTGTGAATACAGACACGACGTCATGGCCTGCAATGATTGCAGCGTTGTCTGTACCAGTTCTACAGGTTATGCGGCACACTTGCGGAGCCGAGGCCATGCACGACGCATTTCTGGTTCAAACACACTGCTTCATTGCCCTCTCTGTAATCTGAACGTAGTGGGCTCCCGTGGCTGGATTGAGCATCTTCAAAGCAAGCGGCACTTGAACAAGGTCGATCCGACAACAGGAGAAGTCGCCCCAGAGTTGCCCGAGTCCACAGAGAGAGAAGAGTTCTGCAACACCTGCAACACCGTAATCCCACGCCATGCCTGGCAGAGGCACTTGCAGACCTCCGGTCATCTGAAGAAAGAAAGGTACACGGCTTACAAGTCCGTCAGCGACGAGGCCGAAAAGGACAAGCATGGCATTGCAGTCTCAGGGAGCCTTGATTTCGGCATCGTGGAGCCTGCGGATGCTCAACAAGGCATACGGCTTAATATGAGTGTTGAAAACTCGGTGCCGCTTTCTCGAGTCGTACTGGTTGAGGCGCGGCTGTCTTCATTTAGTGGAAAGGGTGACCCACCATCGTGCGTAACATTGCTTGCACTTGGCGGTCTATTCGGCTGACGTTTTATCCATCAGGTTTTCAATCAACATACCAGCCAATTCTCTCATTACGAGCAGTCGCCGCGTCACTACCGAGATTCTCTTCCGTGCCACTTTCAACGGTCGTTACGACGATCGCCTGGAAATCATCTTCGAAGACCAAGCGCTCAGCAAGCGCTTTGCTATCGTGAGACCCATACAAGCGATTATTGGCAGCAAAGCAGACCACGAGCTGCTCAAGCCGAAGAGTCCATATGTTCCACGGATCCGCCGCGACAGAGAGGCGGTAATGGATGTTGTACTCGGAGTTGCGCCTCCAGCCTTGGATGCTATTACCTATGTCGTTAAATTAACCCAATCCCCCATCCCGAAGGAGCTTGCTGGCGCCTTGGTCACAGGGGCGCCCCAGCATCGGGCTGGAAATATCAAACGGCTGTTCTTGCCGCAGATCTGGAATAGCGATACGTATAGTAGACACATGAAGCATCTCATTTGGGTCGAGGAGTTTCAAATGGAGTATGCACCATCATCGCTTCATCTTTGAAATTGCTGACCTTTGGCTCTCTACAGACATGACTTGGAGATCTATGATACCATATCGAAACTGGTAAAAGAAAGAGGTTACTATCAGTATGTGTCTTTTTCTTGACTCTACACCGTGACCCGCCTTCTGATTCTTGGCTTCCTAGCCTTGATGTCCCAGGGTTATCGGAGAATCGCCCAAGTGTGCTTATAGGTCAGTGCTAACAAATCCCATCGTACATGCTTACCTTCAACTGACCCGTTACATATTTCTAGGCGATCAAATTTTGGTCAAGCCAATAGAGTCTACGACTGGCCGGTGGTTTTCTGGCCATGTCCATTTCGTGCACATGGAGTCAGTTGGATTACGCTTTCACTCGTCTTTCTCTTGGTCTGCGGGACAGAAATACAATATCAGATTCAAGTTGAATCGTATTCCCCTCCGCCGGCAGCACCAGGCGCTTGACACTGCATTCACTCAAGATCGCGTCCTCTTCCCAGAGCCAAAACACGTTCAGGCGCCTTTCCCTCCTCGTGCACTAACCATCGTCAACAAATTGATCGCAACCAATCCGAACCAGCTCATGGCTGTCAAGGGCATCGTCAATCAGCAGCCGGGTTCAGTCCCTTTCATCGTCTTCGGACCGTGAGTTCCACTTTCCCTTATAACGGGTTTCGCTGACCCACTGGCGTAGACCTGGAACAGGAAAGACTGTGACGATGGTCGAAGCTATACGACAGCTGTATTTGACGAATTCAAACGCACGGATCCTGGCCTGCGCCCCAAGTAACTCTGCGGCTGATTTGATAGCTTCAAGATTGAAGGATCTCGGACCCGCCGTGTTATTTCGGTTCTACGCCCCGTCTCGGAAAAGGGGACAAGTTCCCGACGAACTTTTGCCATTTACTTCCATCAAACATGTCGGCGCCAATTCCGCTTCCGAGTCGTACTTTGCCACCCAACGAGATTCAGCGGCCGGTCTCTTTACGGTACCCCCCATGGCGCGTCTGAAGCGCTTTAGGATCATAGTTTGTACCTGTGTCTCCGCATCCTTCCCCTATGGTGTTGGACTGCCTCGAGGTCACTTTAGCCACTTGTTCTTCGACGAGGCCGGTCATGCTACCGAGCCTGAGACGATGATAGCTATCAAGACGATGGCGGACAACGACACAAACATCGTCCTCAGTGGCGACCCACGCCAGCTTGGTCCGATCATACGGTCGAAAGTGGCGACAGCGCTAGGACTTGAAATAAGCTATATGGAACGGCTCATGAACGACGAAATGTACGACGAACAAAAGGCGCATGGAAGGACGTAAGTTTTCGATTTCCTCTCCCAGATGTCTCTCTCACCTGATTCCACAGCGTCGTCAAGCTCGTTATGAACTTTCGCTCGCACAATGCTATACTCAAATTCCCCAACGAACGATTCTACAGGGGCGAACTACGACAATGTGGAGATCCCAAGGTCATCAATGCGTACATTGGCTCGTCCCACCTCGTATCGAAGAAGTTCCCCATCATCTTCCATTCTATCTCGGGCAAAGACGACAGGGAGGCATCCTCTCCGTCGTTCTTTAATATCGACGAGGCTACGCAGGTCAAAGCGTACATTCAAGCTCTTCGTGCCGACAACAAGATCAAGACTTCGTATGCCGAGATTGGTGTTATCGCCCCATACTATGCCCAATGTCTGAAGCTCAGGAAACTGTTGAGGGCCATTGGAGCAGAAGAAGTCAAAGTGGGCAGTGTCGAAGAGTTCCAAGGCCAGGTTCGTGGTTTCTCATTTTCGTCATGGCCGTGCTTAGACAACGTGTTTACTTTGAATCCGCGTAGGAACGCAAGGTGATCATCGTATCGACCGTTAGAAGCAGTCGGGAATGGGTAACAAGTGATGTCCGACATGCATTGGGCTTTGTTGCGAATCCCCGCCGATTCAATGGTGCGACGCCTCTCCATATTAGCCTTTAAAGCCTGCTGACAATTCGATTCTTGCAGTGTCAGTTACGCGGGCTCAAGCCCTACTAATCGTCGTCGGTGACCCAAACATCCTAGCGTTAGACCCACTCTGGAGCTCCTTCCTTCGCTACATCAAAGCCAATGGGGGGTGGAAAGGGCCATCGCCATCCGCAAATATATTTGGAGAAGATGTCGACGAGGGTAGCATTCGCGCAGATGCCTTGGCTGATATGAGCAGATTTACAAGGAGGATCGAGGCACTTACCCTTGCTGGGGTTGGTGACGAGGAGGATGCAAATGCGGCAGACTCCGCGAACATCGATCGGCCTTGGAGGATTTTGGAGTGAGACTCGGAATATCGCTGAATATCGATTCGTATTTGTAATGCGCATTCTTATCTATTACTCCTGGATAATATAACTAAAGGTCGTTTGGATCTACTACGAGCAAGTTAGCCCAGGATAATCTGAGTGAATCACCAACGAGCACAAAACGAACACCCAATTAAATTTAGACCCATTTATAATTCTTCCTGGACCACGGGCCTCATGCGCATGAAACAATAAAGTTGTGTCCGACCTTCGATGAGAGCCGTGATTTCCTTGGTGAACTCTGAGCTACTAGAGGCTTTCTTGCGCTCTTCTGTAATCTTAGCGCTTGACACCTACGAATCGGTGGTCACCATACTAAAAAAGTCATTTCCGGAATTCCATGTCAGAGTGACCCTTTGATATGACCAAGATATGACTGCCGACACCTGGTAGCGGATTGTAGTCTAGCTGCAACTGATTTTCTCAACGGTTCTATGGTCTAGTCGGTTATGACGGGTGCTTCACATCTTGAATGCGTACGCACCAGGTTCCCGGTTCGATCCCGGGTGGAATCACTTTTTGCGACTTTTTGCGTTTCTGTGCTTTGCTACGGACCGTCATTTTTACCAAATATAGTTGCGGGGGTGCCTTGGCATCAATTGCTCCCTTCACAGCTCCCCTGGACCCTCCCGCGTTACAATTACATTCCAGCCCACGTTCGCATTCAACCCCATCTTCCTCGTGTCTCTGCCTCGCTTTTCTTTCATTACGACGACCACGACTGCACCTTTATTTACTCTACACCATTAATCCACATAGACCCAGTCTGCCATGACCTCCACTGAATCGATCCCGGACGTCGTTGTCGACATCGATGCTCCTGGCCCCCCGATATCCGTCCCCGACTCGGGCGAGGGTGGTGAGGGCGGCAAGCTCAAGATGATAGTTGCGCTCGTCAAGAAGTCATTGGGTGTGAAGGACATCGCTGCCATGTTCGTCGCCTCCTGTGCCAGGCCATTGAGGCCGCCGTTCACTGATATGTATAATATAGGCGTCTGTCGCTACCTGCCTCGTTGTTAGAACCTATCCCGAACCTCGAATACTGGCATTACCTCGACCGACCTGATCTCTTCGCTGCGTACGTCTCATCTACTCCGTTGCCCTTCCCTTTTGCCTGTCGTCGTCATCTAATCTCATCATGTGATTTTGCACTACAGGATCAATGACTCTGAGGATCCGTTCGAGCGGATGCTCGCCGTCCTCCGCTTTGCGTTCACAAAGGACCTCAAGTTCATAGTAAGTTCTCTCTGCTTTGCACTTCTATCTCCGCCCCCTCGGTCACCCTTTCTCCTTCCGGCGCCAAGACACCCCCGCTGACATCGCTAATCTCGCAGCACGGCAAAATCTGTAAACCGTACAACTCTGTCCTAGGCGAGCATTTCCGCTCACACTGGGACGTTGTCCCCGCACAGCCGCACCCAGACCCAGCACAGCCGCCCATATTGCGGCTCAACACTTCCTTTGACCCCGCAGCCGACGCGTCGGATGTCGCCCTCTCCCCGGGCGGCGCAGAGACGGCGAGCATGCGCAGTGGCGTGAGCGTGAGCAGCGTCGGCACAGCGTCGATGAAGCGCAACTCGACCTCTGCGAACGGGAAGAGCCCGAGCACAGCGGCGACCTCGCTCGACGCGGACGCAGTCGCGGCGCAGATGTCGCAGCTCTCGCTTGCGGAGGACGAGGAGCGTGTGAGGGTGGTTTACATGACGGAGCAGGTTTCACACCATCCACCCGTGTCCGCCTACCACGCCGTGTGCCCCGCACGCGGGCTCACGCTCGCTGGGATCGACCAGATCAGCGCGAAAGTTTCCGGCACGACGCTGCGTGTGGCACCCGGCGCGCACAATAAGGGGATTTTTGTGCGCATCGCGGGGACGAACGAGAATGGGGAGGGGGTACGAGGTGCGGGAGAGGAGTACCACATCACACACCCAATTGCGAGTGTGAACGGGATTTTGAGGGGTAGCTTCTACCTCACCGTCGGCGACTCGACAGTTGTGACATGCACTGGCGGCAAGGGCGACGAGTGGTACAGGGCCGTTGTGGAGTATAAGGAGGAGGTCTGTTCTACCTCGTCTGCTCATTCATTCGTGTGAATGCTGACTTGGTTGAATAGAGCTGGCTAGGCCGCGCACAGTACCGCATGGAGGGCGTCGTGCACACGTACAAGAAGGGCGAAACAGCGCACGAAGGGTGGACCAAGGTTAGAGACGTGCCTAAGGCGCGTGTCGTCGCCGAGTTCGACGGCTGTTGGCGCAACAAGATCCGCTGGCGTAAGGTCGCCGCCACCCCATCCTACTCTGCGCCCAACGCGACGTCACAGTCGTCCGTGAAGTCGGGTAAGTCGTCGAATTCAAGCATTTTCGAGCCGACGGAGTACACGACACTACTGGACCTCTCGACGGTGTATCCCATTCCGAAGACCGTGCGCGCACTAGATAAGCAGCTCCCGTACGAGAGCCGGAAGTTGTGGAGCGACGTCACCGACCGGCTCGTGAAGAAAGAGTTTGGTGAAGCGACGAAGGCGAAGCTCAGCATCGAGCAGCGCCAGCGTGACCAGGCGGCCGAGCGGAAACGCACCGGCGCTGAGTACGTGTCTTATTTCTCCTTCATGAATTATATTGAACACTGATACTATGATCTGACACTGCAGATTCACGCCTTTGTACTTCGAGAAGGATATATCGTCCGGCGTGCCTACGCTCACTGAGGAAGGTCACAAGGCCATCGCCGAGGAGCTCGCGGAGCCTTCGCCCTTCTGTTTGGAATCACATTCCGGGGATGTCACCCCCTCCGAATCATAACCATTGCATCCGCCACGGGACTCCACATATAGCCAGAACCTCAATGTCCATTCGCTTGTACATGACACGACGGTAGATGTAATATACTCAAATACTGGGACTTCCTGATTTTGTGACGAGATGACCTTCACGACCTTCTTTACCTCAGGTTTCCTTGTTTCCCCTGCGCTCTACCTTACATCTATATGTCTGCGCTCGATTCGATTTAATGCATTGCCCAATAGGGCATTTTCAAGTCATTCCTTCAATCACTAATTGAAATCGCAAGATACTTACCCTTGCCCTGGGTACCGTATAGTGTAGCTTGAGTTGGAGGCGGGCAGGCGATTGAGAAATGTCTCTAGATGGCTATGAATAAATGTAGAAGGAGAGCATGCGATACAGAGGATGTAGCTACGTAATGGTTAAATATGCTTAGATGTGCTGCAGTCGTCAAGTTGGTTGAGCGTAGTATCCGATTGTGTACAATGTGCGAAATATGAACGTCGTGGGCGCGAAACTTGGATGATGGCGGAGGCACCACTTGACGTGGATGGTTTGTACAATGCGGGTAATAGTCGACAAGGGGGGTATTGTCATGGCTTCGTTCGTGTCTGGGTGTCGTATGTGCGGAAAACAGGAAAGCTGCAACTGGGTCATTAGGGGAGAGGTTGCGCAGGGCTAGAGCAGCTTCGACTGCTTCAAGTTCTGTCGGATGACCATGTCTCTCACTGCGTACAGCATTAGCCAAGTGTGACAAGGAAGAGGGATGTGAACATACCGCTAGCTAGAATGCCAGCTGTCGAGGTCGTATCCTATGGGGACGATCAGCATGGTTGATATCAAGGGATGCGCTCAGCATACCGTGACAGATGTACACCAGCCATAGAATTTTCTTGGTGTTGGTGAATATTCCCTGTGTATCGCGCTGAACTTACTGCGGAAATCTGTAGAGCACGGTCAGTCTTATCCATACAGAAGGTTAGGCGCAAGAAGAAGAAAAAACCAACATTTGGATGCATTTTCTAGATCGTTTGGTCGATCCCCATAGCTCCTCACATACTTCGCCAGTCGCACGCCTGCTTGCAACTTCTTTTCCAGGATATCGCACTTGTTGAGGAAGAGCACGAGATCCACATTCTCGAGGAGCTTGTTCGAACAAACCGACTTCCACAAGAGAACACTATCCTCCAATCTGTTGACGCTGCGATCTTCCGCGAGGACTTGGTCGAACCCAGAAATGGGTGCCATGAAAATGATGGCATCGACTGTAGACATATGATCATAGGGTAAGAAATAAACACAAGTGGCAGAATAAGTACTGACCGTCATCAAAGAACGGTACCCATGTTGCTAGAAGGATACACGTCAATACGGCCATGATTCTGATTGGATATCATTATCGACTGACCTCGCTACAAATACTCTTATCAGTGAAAGTCCAAGATTATACATAGATAGTAACTCGCCTGAGATCTTGATCCGCCGACATCCACAATGCGCCATTCGGTGCCACTCTGCCGCCCTGCTGCGGCTTCCATCTGGAAGCGGTATTCCGAGACCCCTATTGTCTTCAAGCGAGCTTTCAGAACATCATCTGATAACAACATGAGCTATACAATTGGTTAGTTGATACAAAAGACTCGCCATCGCTTGGCATGTACTTGAGAGAGGTAACTCGCTCCAAGTCATTTAAGAAACTGTGCTGCAGTTAGTTAAGCGAAGCGCAGGCTAGTATGTCAACTCACAATCCAGGAAACTCTTCCAACCTTATCTTCCGCCTTCTCAACAGATCTCTCACCATAGGGTCATGCCACAATGTCATGATGTCCCTCCGACAAGCATTGAGTACCTCCTGAGGTTCGTCTTTGGTCTCCAGACCCGTCGTGCCCGCACTCATCGGTCTCCCATTGATACGGCCAACACCGCGAGCAAGAACCCCCTTCCAACTTGCACCAGGCCTCACGAACGGCTCATGTTCCCGCCCACCGGAACGGTCGCTCGAGGAGCTACTGATGGATGCGACGCCTTTCCCTTTGTACGATGAGCCGAGATGTGTAGCCTCCTCCTCGTTGGGAGGTACGAGTTTGGCGACGAGTAGAGACTCGATGTGGCGAAGGGGAAGCAAACGCATGCGGAGGAGCTCGAGCTCGCGGGGGAGCCCTGGGACGTCGTCGTCACTTTCGTCCCCTCCACTATCAACAGCTGGGCCGCGGACGCCAGAAAGGGCGTCCGTGATTGTGCGTATTGAACGGACAAGGTTGAGCTGAATTACTGCTCGCCATAGGACGCGCTCTTCACGAAAGGCGGTCGGTGTATACAGTCGCTGGAAATCTGTTGCCGGATCAGACTCGTTATGCAGTTCGGATGAATGGTAGGCTCACGTCGCAGCGTCGTCGATTTGCCTAAGCATCACTGCATCAGCCATTGAAGAAGTAATACACTGCATACTAAGGGCTCACCCGATTCGCTTTGGCCCAGTAGTAATAGATTCACGACTCGCCGCTTCTTGAGAGTCTGTTTCTCTACCCTCAAAGATTCATCAATTGCTAGACTGACTCGCCTAGCTTCGTCCTCCTTCGCTATCCTGACCTCCCTGGCCTGTGGGCTCTCGTTCGGTGGAGGTTTGAGGGCCTCGGCAAGTGGGTCGAAAGTGGATTCTTTGCTGGCTAACTGGATAGCCTTCATACCTCCAGCGAGAATCATGGAAGTATGAGAGAAAAGGCTCTTGCCTTGCCCAGGAACTTGATCGACTAACCGGTCATGGGCCGGCGGTCTAAAACAAGTTCTTGATGGGAAATCCACGCGAGAGCGCTGGAACTTCCAACTTCGTCTCTACTGCCACATCTCCGTCAGGTTGTTGCCTCGTGTACCGCGACGAGTAAGTACGTTCCTGATCTGCGCTATCGAATCTCGTTGTTATAATTGAATTATAACATTCATTTTTATTTATTTTGATGTGGCTTGAGCAGCCTGCTTTGTGACGCGCGGACTGACAATGAAACTGTCATTGACAGACCAGTCTCAAAGGGTCTCAAACACAGAAGCTTGGCTTTAACTGCCTCCTTGTGCTGTTACTATAACTATTTCCAACCACGGTCTTTGGCGGTCTTCATCTCACCATCCAATTTATCATGCCGCTTTCGCAGATACGCCCATGCCCAGCCTCGTGATGCGTTGTGCCCACTTCGTGCGCTTAAGACCATATCATTGATCCGCGGCCGGATTGCCGCGTACAAATGCAAAGGCTTTTCTCCTTAGCTCGGATCCTTGGTAACTGGATGCTGTGTTCACTATACACTATAGGAGCTATTTGCTGCGGACAAGCGCAATGAGCTGCTTGCGCGCAAATCGGTCGGAGACACTGCCGCTCACATGGCTGCTCAATCTTTCAATCGACACGAGTCACTGAGGCTGCTTACACGTATTCGAGCCGAATTTTGCGGTAAAGCCCGCCAGTCACAACTTCGACTGGAGCCCACACAAATCAAAATGGCTCCATTGGATCACAACCACCGATCGCGACCCTCAGCAAACTGCAAACGCCACACCACTTGGCTATTGTATAGAGACAGTAGAGTGGCAATCCAGCTGTTCTCGAACATCACCTTTCTCCCATCCGACAACGCTCTTCCCCACATATATCGAAATGGAGAACACGCAGACCGCATACTGCTCAGGAATAGACCATAGGATACTTGGTCAAGCTCTCCACTGTGACGCCGAGGCGGTTGTTGTGTTTTGGCGGGACATTGCTCGGCCCATCTGTGGACGTTGGATATCTGACAGACGTCTCCCTCCAGCAGGTAGTCCCCTTGAACCTAATCGCAAATACACTCACAAAACCCCGCAGCCCTGTTATCATTACTGGTTTGGACAAATCGCCAAGCCTTCAAGGGGGGTACATGGAATCGAAGTACGTCCCTGTTTGCTCCTGCCTCGTTACGATTTACACAACGCAGACGCGGTATCTACTTACTTCAGGCACGCTACTCAAGTGCACAGGGCTACACTTCATCGGAACCGGTGCGTATATTCTCGTATATTATACGATTATCGACAGCAATCGTCGATCTTATCATGGTGCCTCCCTGCATACATGATTGATCAGGCACCCAGGCCGCCAATTGCTCCCAAAGGCTGTCAGACCAAGTTGTCTGGTCCCAAAGCTTACGGGATCTTTTTCGGAAGCGTAGCCCGGGGGTGACCGATAGTTCTCGAATGACTCATCCACGAATCTTGAACGTATCGCAAATGCTCATTTAACGCCACAAGCTCGGTTTCGAAGTGCTATGAAATCTATACCCAAGGATTACATGCTTTCCAGCTGTCAGGCAGCCGGTGTAGTTCGCGTGTCCTTGCTCCCGAGCCTGAAGTCGAATGCTGACGTGATCTCCTGGTTATGTCAATACTGAAGGCCTGATTCAGAGAAAGACAGGTACATCAGAAGCAATTCAACTCTCAGTAAGACACATTTTGTGACAATCTCGTGCTTTCTAATGCTGACTAGGTTCGACATGTACAGAACTCCATTACAGTCGCACGAGTCCTAAGGCAACTGGCCGCCGCAGTCCTCTCCACAAGGAATTTTGTGGACCTGTTATTGAAGGCACTATAAGGGTCAGGCCGGACTAGGTGACAATACATCCTGCCTATCTCCAAGGGCACGCTGCCCTGTCGTTTTGCCATCTTCTACTCCGCCCCTGAAATCTAAGGGCCTAAGAGCCCGCGGTGCCGTTCCTCTACTGGAAGAGCCCCTGCAAAATCGGGAGTGGCCCGTCAGCCCTACTTCCCATGCTTGAGCTAACCCTCAGTTACTTACCCAGATATCCCAAATCTGATATAGTTTGTCATGCACTCGAATAATCCGATACTAATGTTGTATGTGCATTGCGTTTCAAATGGTCTCTGTGTCCGCTCATCATTTTGCGCATGTCCTCACACGCTTGGTCAACCACAATATCCCCGCGGCGGGGGCGGCGGCGGAATGGTTTTTTTCCGAGGTGATTCCAGCGATCAACGATGGCATTGTCTCTGTATCAGTAGGTCAGCGTATATCATTTCTGCATTGGTGTTCAGCATCGTGTCGATACCGCTCGAATGTGTGGCCAGTGTGTCCGACAGTCTGGTAAACCATGTCAATTGTATGGAGCCTGGATGTCAAAGCCTTCAGTGGCGCGAAAGGAGGAGAGTAAAGAGACAAAGACGAACCTAAATGGCGAGCCCACTAGTCCAAGGCCTAGATACCAAGATCGTTGATTGAAGTACGAACAGCCGAGATGGAAAATCAAGATGAAACTAGTAAGCGGCGATCCACCAGTCGAAGCACTCATCTTCGGCTGCAACACCGACCAATAAATACAGGTACTGATAGGGCCAGAGGTGGATATTCACCATAGACGCGAAAGATGTAGACTGATTAGGTGAGTGACGGCTCAATAAAATCTTCAGAGCGTTTGATAGTTTTCATACATAGTGGCACCGTAATAATATCAACAAAGGAAACGTAGAAGAGAGAGAAGAAGTCGCAGAAAAGGCCTTCTATGTGGTTGTCGATTTCGAGATGCCTAGACGACGTTGAGGTACGCGCCAGGGAACCCGTTGGCCTTGATACCCTCGAGGAGCCACCAGAGTGGCTATCGGAGGACTTCGTCGTACCGGAACTGCCAGTAAGCATACCACCAATACGGCCACGAATGTCAGCGATTGCTGAGCCTGGATCGTCAGGTTTCGAAAAGACGTCCAACCTGCTATCCTAGTTGATTATCCCCCACTCCGTGGAGGTCTGGTTGACGGCCATATCGTTGAAGTAGTCGCGAACGATGGAGAAGGCGCCGTTCGCACGGCCGATGGTGGTAACAGTGGCATTGTCGCTCTTAACGACTGACAAGCACGGTTCGCCATCTGAGTCCCACATATCAGGCTTGTGCATTACGTCGTCGGTAATTATGCCAGTAAGTGGAAGCAGACTATCTTCGGGATAGCCAGACTCCCAGTTGGCGTCTCCGCGAGAGAACCATTTGGCCGTGAACTCGGCGGGGTCCAGCTTTGTCCCTAGATGTGAACATTTAGGTATTGACGGTCTTTGTCGGCAAGTCCAAACGCACCGAGGTCCATCTTATTGCCCTGAAAACCGTCTCCGAGCTTGGCACGGTTGATCTGGCAAATTTACAGTCCTCCATGAAACGATGTTCACCAACACCGAGACTGAGGGCTGGGGAGCGGAGAATATGGCCGAGGACACGGTTGTCGAGTTTTTTCCAGTTCTTTTTAACGCGATTGAGGAACACTCCAAGTGCCTCCATAGCCTTTTCCGTGTTCTCCAGTAGCCCCTGATTCTGAATTTGGGCCGCCGTAGCCTTCTCAACGTCGACAGCGTTGGTGCCCTTCCACTGTGGGAAGTAATAGCACTGATTATCAGTGCAGTTGACACTGATCACGCAAAAACCAGTGTTCGACACACTGATTTTCGACACACTGATTTTCAGTGCCACACTGATTCAGCAAGGAGTGATAACACAACGCTGATTATCAGTGTGAGACTGCGACCGATACACTGATTTCACTCAGGAGTCTTTCCTGTTTGGACCACCGCGATGTGAATGCATTCACATCGCGAAAGTGGCGTGAGTGTTTCGGTCCTCAACGTTGGCTGCTACCCTCGATCAGTACGTGCCCTCTACGCTACACTCACCTTGCGACGCACCGACGGCACCCACTACAGCACTTACACACAGCACACAACCCCGGCGCACTCGCACTGTAGTACAGCGGGTTGGAGGCCCAGTCGGTGCAGGTGCACACTGTGTGAGCCCGGAGCCACTCAACTGGAAAAACTGGTGTGGGTGCCCTCACATTCTGCGATGAGACGTGATGCTGATGCACAGCATTAGAATGGCTCGCAATACGCACTTTTTTCCTGGTCCTGGTCATCCTGTTCTTGGTGTTTCAGAACACAATCATCAAGGCACTGCAGCCTGCTGTGAAGCGGGTCCACAAGTACGTTTCCCTTCCTTTCCTCCAATTCATTGCTGATATATGGCCCCAGCATGAAAGGCAGCCCCAGTACCTTTGTATGGTGCACTCACAGAAGCTGCAGCAGAACACCATCAGATACACTGTGTTCCGTTGTCGTGTGGTACAGCATCATCCCCGGCCACCTCATCAGCACACAGGTGAAGCTGTAGGCGTTTGTTGCATTGATACCGTTCTCAATGCTGCAGAACTTCGTGCATGTGTACGGCCAGCGCTTCCTTGAGCTCTTTGCCTTCCCGTGTTATGCTTGCGCAACAACAACCGGCAGGCACTGCTTGCGGGGTGAAGGCTTCGGTGCGGTCAACTTCGAGTTCCCATTCTTCACACTGCTCACAATTAACACAGGCGGGCGGCCCAATCTGCTCTATTCCCCACTGCCGCAGATGGGGTAGATGCTGTTGAACAGCCTGCAGAATGTGAACGGGCTCGCAGGCGTGATACTCGGTGCAATCGTGCAGAGCAGCACAATAATACCTGTTCGTGTTCAGATGAAATATAGTGGTACAAGTCCAATCTGTATCACGCCACCCAAATAAAACCATTTCTCTACAATCGTGTTATCTAATGTCAAAAAGCGAGATGTTGCTAAAGATATGTCTGCTTGGCCCAGGAGTCTACTAATCACTGTCTGACCCAGACTCATTATCCTCTTCAAAACGTGGCTGGATACTCTCTCTAGCTCTGTCAATGATGGTCCATCGCCCTCGAGACTCATAACGTCCAATGACAGCCTTCACAGAGCGCAAATCACTAACAATTGTAGCACTCACAGCCGCTGTGGCTGAATATGAGGTGAGCGTTTGTGATGCATCCATTCCACGAGTCGGGACAGGGGTGATAACTGCGAGAATGAAAGTCTTCTCTTGTGATTCACGGAAGACCGCATGGCGGGGAAGGGTGCACTCAAGAATGAACTCAATGCATCCATAATGCACTGTGGTGCTTATTTCTAGGCCGTCGTCTTTTTCGACCTCATACTAGAGAAAATTCAGAAAAATGGAAAGTGCAGGCAAAATTTGCGGTTGGTGACGCACCCGACAAAATGAAAGGTCACGTTCATTCAGGCGCTTTCCCGCAGCAACCTTACTTCTGAAGGCATCACCACCTCCCTTGATTCGCATTTTACCCCACTGTGGCATAATTTCTGGCAACTTGTTACGGATGAGACCTTCTGCGCCACCATGGATCGCCCGGAAGTACTTTGCTATTTTTGTTCGCAAGTCAATGGTGGGTCTGAACTTGATTTTTCGAGGTGTGCGTAGCACATAATCATCATCTGGAGCGTCATTTAGCTTGGCAATCCTCAGGTAAAGCCAAGGAGCTCACAGTCAGCAAATTGTTGTTCATCACGTGTCAGCGTGTTTGTGGAGTGCCGTTCATTGTACGTCTTGAGCTCCTCTTCTAGATTGTACTTGGCCCCAAGCTGTGAGAGATGTGCTGCTTGAATTAAACGATTGTTCAAGTTTCCCCAAGGTTGTGAGCGGGACCGGAGTGCAGACTGCAGCATCCCGCAGTAACGTTCCATATGGAATGCCCATGTTGTCCATGAGGGTCCGCACTCACGCAAATTTTGTGGTACGTGCAGCATACCATGGATAACAGCAGGGCATGCACTGAGACGTGAGGCATCATACTGATAATAAAAGCTGCCAAAATAATAGTTAACAAGTGTTTAAACTGCAAGAGGTAAGTTGGCGCTTACAGTTCATAGTCTTGGACCCAGCTGATGATTTTGACTTCAGTATCATCAATCTCTTCGTGAGTGATCACAAATTTAAGGCACATCTTCATGATATGCACAAGCTGACACATATGGATGTAATACTTTTCATCCTGAAACCGACCTTTGAGCAGGCCCGGGGCTAGATAAACAAACCAGAAGCACCATGACTCTGCAGTAAAGAAAGCTCGTTCTTTGGCGATGTTGACCAAGACACGGACAAAAGAAGCAGGGATTGTCTTCACAGCAGCTGCGGTTTCAAGGCCAATTGTCTCCCATGCGTCCACAATCTCGTAATTCCCGGACCCGGCATCAAGTTTCTTGAACTGTGCAGTCCAGTGGTCAACCATTAGAGGGCATACATTTTCCAGGAAGAGATGCATCCAATCCCATGGAAAGGACTTGGCGTAGTCCACAGAGCCAACACGTCGAAGAGGAGGGTAATCCCTCAAGCCCTGATTGAAGCCAATTCTTTCACGATCGGCCAGTGTAGGCGCATTCCGCATTTGCTCGAGTGATGTTATGAAATCAGAGTGTGTCCGTAATGGAAGTCTATCTCCACGCCAGGCACGATTAGGTGTCAAGGGAGTACGTGGTGCATTCAGGGGTACATAATAGATAGTTTCCCTTGCTGCCTCGTTTTGGTGACCCTTGATGTGGCATGAGCGGCATGGGGCAAATCCATTGTGTCCACGGATATTCAACATTTTATTGATGGCCTGCATGTCGCCAAGCTCGTATAGCAAGTAAGCTCGCAAGATAAACATGCATCTCTCCAGGGAGTCAAAGGTTGAAATTCCATGCGCCAATGCGACCAAGTCATCATCTACCGGTGCCAAAAAGGATGGCCAATCAATGGGCGATCTGGGCCCAGGGATGACGGCAGGACAGATGAGCTTTCGGAGATGTGTTCGGGTGGTTGGAGGAATATTGTAGATCTGGAGGACGATAGGAGTTGCCGAAGGACCGCTTCGCTTGGAGCGCTTCCCAAAAAGGAGGTACCCATCCGTGCAAAGGGAGAAAGCAATGTCGTGCTTGCCATCAAAGTACTTGTGAGGCTGATCAACACCGTCAATCGTCACATGCTCCTGTCGAAGGTGGTTGTATTGCTCTGAGTCAAATACATCACATATCCCATTTACTGTGGGTGTGAAATTGTGCCTGTACTGCAAAACCTTCACCATCTCCGGGTTCTCAAAGAATGCTTGCAGCATGGGTGCGATTGATAGGTAAGAGAACTGACGCAGTGCCTTGCCATTCCGGCGGCGTGGAGACCGGCAATAGAGACAGCTTGAGAGATTGGTGTAACCCCGTGTATAAGCCATGCACGAGTTGATGCACATGTCAATAAGCATTGGCTTAACTCCGGACAGGATAGCCAAGCGGTGTTTGATCACATAGAGTGAACTGATCTGTAATTTGTGCGCAAAGATATGACGGAACTGATTGAAGGCTCGCCGGGACAGGTTGGACATAAACTGCAAGTTGTGTGCACGAATGTCATCACGGTCGCCTTCAGATAGTAACCCATTGCCTGCAATGATAGCGATTAGATAGTGTGAAGGTGTGAAGGGTGAGCAATAGGGGCAACTCAATCTGACTTACGTGCATCATGCAGCGCTGCTTCTTTCTCGGCGCTTTCTTCTGAATCCTCCAGCTCTTCCCTCATCTCCTCCAATGTCAACCCAATGTCCAGCTCTGTGTCTGGGTCGTAGTGCAAACCTGCAAAGTCTGGTACGTCTGAGTCTTCATCCTCATCACTCCAGCCAGCAATTCCTTGAGGCTCGGCATCCAGCATACCGGTCAGGTCTATGTCCATTTTGAAGTTTTCATCGTCATCTGGTATGCCAGCTTTCACTCTATCTGGATAAAGATTTGAAGAGCCTGCAGTAGGTGGAGCTTGAGCCCAAATTGAGTCCTCGCCACCATCAAGCCCAGAGTCATCCGAGCCAGAATCCGAAGGTAAGATTTCGCTTTTATCCTTGACTTGGTTGTAATGCAGTCGCCGTGTATATTGACTTCGAAATTTATAGCAAGTTGGTTGGCATCGACACCTCTTTAAGTTGGGTGTCATGCGAGAATTGATTAGGAGTGGTGAGTGCCTTGAATGCCTTGTTTGAATCTTTGTTGATCACGCTTCAACGTGATCTGACAGCTCGCCGACTTGCTCTCCTCAACATCTCTTTACTATGGCCAACATACGCCCCAGCAAGAAGCTCATACCAAAGCTAAAAGATCTTCAGGCCCAGATGAACGATCTTGAGACTCAGATCTCCGTACAAAAGGGTACGTCCACAACCTGTTTTTACATCCCTCATAGCTCTCAATCCCGTGGCAGCCCGGGAACTCTCTGATAAACGAGCACGAGAGCCTGCATCTGCACGTAAAAGCGAGCTGATACCAAAGCCCTCTGGACAGAAAAACCGCACTAAAGGGGGTTATTCTCTACGTGATGCGATGGGACTCACAGGCGATGAAAATAAGAAGAAGTATGATGCATTGCAGGTGCGTCTCATTACTACCTCCTACCAACACATGCTGACCAATTGCAGGGTGTTGTCCGCAAATTTGCGGCACAATACTTCAACACTGACTATTGCCTGAGTTCGAACCCCGAGCTTC
Organism: Athelia sp. TMB; assembly: GCA_014898675.1. Taxonomy (NCBI): domain Eukaryota; kingdom Fungi; phylum Basidiomycota; class Agaricomycetes; order Atheliales; family Atheliaceae; genus Athelia; species Athelia sp. TMB. The sequence continues at coordinate 5,501 of JACXVL010000684.1, read as the reverse complement.
GAGTTTGCCAAGTCATCGCTTTGGTAAGTCAAGTTATAGCTTTTCGTCAAAACATCGACTCATTGTCTCCTCCCTAGATTCAAACAGACCAGCCATTTTTCAAGGACTATGAAGATGGCTGGCCGGTGCGGGACATGCTGCAGACTTATCTTACCAACACGTCTTACAAAGCTAAGGCACGTCAAGCTGCTTTGCAAGGTGACAAAGAGAACGTAAGTTATATTGTCTTTGGTCCATTATATTCAAATATCTAATTGAGCAAATGTAGACACCGGCTCAGGAGGCGTTACTATCATTTGATGATGATCTATGCTCATCCAACCAAGAGGAAGAAAAAGAAGGATACACAGAAACGACTCTGCAAGGACTTGTGGAGCCTCCAGTATGTAACATTTCTGGTCTTACTATTCCATCCCTCAAGCTGATATCGCCATCAGCTGCCACTCAAACCAGTGGTAGGGTCACGCTGCAAGAATGTTGCTCCGAAGCGCCCCCTAGAAGATGTAAGTGATATGTCCCTATGATAGCAGCTACATCATCTCATCGTGTCTACAATATAGGAACAGAAGAGCTCACCTTTGGTCAAAAAACAGCGGAAGGTGACGCTCACCATGCCTGAACTCCAGCTTCGGGATGTCAGCCTTTCCCCTGATAGGATATCCGAAGACGATGGGAAATCTCCACTCACATTTACGTGGTCCGAGCTGGATATTCCATTCACATGTCCCCAATGGGAATGTGACCACACCATACCAGCAAACTTGCCTAACTTCCTGGTCAACATGTTCAGAGATCTCGCTTTACTTATTCACGATGGAGGTGAAGATGCCAAGGGAGCAGCAATGCTGACGTTGAAGATTTGCATGGCTCTGGCGATCTTTCGGCGTGCAGAACATGCTCGTCGCGCTGCCGAGGCCATGGGGTATGCCGACTTGGATCTACCAGGAATTGTGCCGTTTGTCAGGGGCATGAAAGCTGATCTTGATACCCTGGTATTCACGGTTGCCGGCAAAGAACGCCGCTTCATTTGGAAGAACTTGCTCGAAGAACTGGATGATATGGGAAGCAATTTGATGGCGTTAGAAAAGGGAAAGAACAATTTCATTGAGCTGGACATGCAGGCACGTCCCGGAGGGTGAGTATCTCTCTCCCCATTTGATCTGCACTAATCCATTTACTTGCCAAGATATGGCCCTCGGGGTGCAGCAATAATTGAGAACACTCTGATGTCCTTATACGGTCCTACGGACTTTTCAACCAGTGCAATTGCACCTCTTTCTTTCAGAATATTTGCTAAGTATATCCTAATACCTCACGTTGCCATTGCGCTTATCATCAAGGATGAAAACAACGAGTGTGATGAGGAAACTGGAGCCTGGGAACAAATGGTTCGCCGAGCAGACCACGGCGCAGCCATTCACCCCCTCAAGGACGATGATCCAGAGATTGAAGAGATCTTCAAGGACAATGCACGCTTCTGGCGAAATCATGGAGGACACCCGAAAGGACCAAAGGAAACGGATCCTGTCCTTCCAGCCCGCCTCAGAGGCGAGCAGAAGGTGAGTATCAAGTTGTTCATCGCTTTTATATGATCTCATGTAACGTATTTAAGGCTATCGTCGAGCCTCCTGGCCCTGCGAAACAATGTCCCCCATCTCGCCCAAGGCCCACTCCAATTGGTAAAGCCACACGTGGCTCACAGAACATTTCACCGCCAGTTGAAGCTCAACCGGAAGTGCCTGCAGCAGTAACCAGCGCTATTGAACAGCCGACAGCAGCAACCAGTATCATTGAAGAACTAACAGTGGCGCACTTTCCTCTTGAGACACCTCGTGTTCTGTGAGTACTGAATTTGATGTCAGGCTATCATATTAGCTTATATGCATCGTAGAAGAAGTCACAAGTCCAAAGTCTCCAAAAGCAACAAGTCACCTGCAAAGGCCTCCGAAAGCAAAGCAAAGAAATAGAAATATTATTCTACATTTACGAACATGTTGATTGAAGCACAGGGCTCGTAAATTAGTGCGACCCTGCAGATATATAAAATATTTATAAAGTATGGCCCTGGTAGTGCTTGGATGTGCTGCAGGAAGCGATAAGTCTAGGATGAAGGGGGATGCAGTGGGGGAACTCACAAGACCATGTACCAGAACCCGGCGAGGACGACGATGCTGTGTCGGGTGGGCTAAGTTGGGGGCCGCACAGCTCAGGGTTGGCCTGAGCTGCGTCACACGATTAAATCTGTGACTGTGAAGCAAGGCCATATTGGGGTGGCACAACACCCAACCGCTTCTGTTCGATGAATGAAAGGTAAAGACACGTAGGCGCGCTACACGGTAGTTCTGGGCTAGACACTACACTAACCCTGTTAGAGCGGCGCTCGATTCCGCACGAGGCTGACATAAAATATATGCTAAAAGTTTATCATATAACCGATGCCCAGTAGTTTACCCTACCCTGGCATCACGCTTGGGATGTCAGGCAGATTGGCCTACTACGAGACGTCAGGTGGATGTCCGCCATTGTATGTCAATTTCTTGTCGGTTCAAGCTCTCATAGGTCACTTTTAAATATCAATAAAATTTCATTTTTGCTATATTATGCGTGCAGCTTCAATGCTATACTATCTCAGAATACATGGGGCACGGAAACTACTGGTCCTATCCTGTCTCATCCCGGAAACAAAGGTATAATTTGGGAAGGGGGAGCGGGGTGTGATACAAGTGGGAAAAGAGAGAAGGAACAGTAGCGGTGAAGGAAGGCAAGGGGAATATGTGAAGGAATGCAAATGTGGGGTGAGAAGGGAGCGCAGTAAATGCAGATGCGACAGAGGTGCTGTAGGCTGCAAGACCAGTAGAGGAGTATCTGCGAGTCAGATAATTAGACTTGAGTTAAAAAAGATTAATGACATTTGACTGACTTTTTGTCTTATTGGGCGAAGGGGACATTGTGCATGAAGCCCAAGAGGAGGCAGGCTTAGGGAGGGAGGAAGGGAATTGAGCCAAGAAGAGGGAAGGAGGTTGTCGTCAAGGAGCAAGTAATGTCGACGTGTACCGCCACCCTACAGACTTGTCAAGAAAATTTCGCTAAGTCTCGAGCGCAAGATGCAATTGGCGGTCGTAGTGGTCGACGTCTGTTCGACGTCGGAACTGTCGTCAACGGGACATTAGCACAGAAACATACTAAGGACATCAATTTTAGCTCTGTTATGACCGAAATTTTGCTTGATTTGAGACCCGGAGACGGGAATGAATTGAACCTGGCTAGGGCCAATTTCCGAGGCCGGCTCGATTGTATGAAAAAAACCTCCGTGCGCTGGTCAAATGTACGTGATTCTTGCTTGCTAGCAGACGATAAACTTTTAACGTTAGTTACATAGCAAACCTAAAACTGGCGTGTAGCTGGGGACAATATCCCTGCATTCAACAAACAGTCGCAAATAACGCGTCCGGGCCGATGACGAATGACGCCACAAACCCGCATTGGGATCGGAAATCCCCACACCATCAATTCCAACCACAAACATCGTCTCTTTCTTCCCCCCAGCTTGCACTATGATTTATATATACACTTGTTCGTCTTCAACCCCTCTCATCCTCGCTGTCGGAGTGACACTTTCAGCTTTAGCGCATTGTTGAGTATACCTGTGCGAATTTCTGCTAGGTGGTCCAGTGCTAACATGCGTCTCTTTATCAGACTTCTAACGGAAACCAAGATAACTGGTCTACCGTGCCAGTATTTTCTCAAAATGTGCGTCATAATTGTGCTCTATATTCTCTCTCTCAACTGCATCCAGGTTAACGTACCGCGCACTCGCCAATCGCTCCACCACACCCCGCTCTTCCCGGCCGGCTACTAATTGTGGGCCTGGTGTTGCTTCGATCCTCGGCTCTTCGTAAGCTATCATTCACCACGGGCTTACGCACTCCCACCATACATTCTCGGTGACTTTGGTATTGATTGTGTCATTAGGTTTGTGATGCGTAGAATTTATCTATCTCACTTCACTGACTGAAGATCTCCCCCCTGCAGTGTAATGTTTGACGCTGGGTGAGTCACCCCAGTATTTTGAAGTGGCTGATGCTCCGCGGCCTGGCCCAAGTGACTGCCATCGCCGCAGGCGTAGACATATCGATCTTGCCCACGACACAGTTGGCGAATCGAGCTCGACAATCACGTTCACGCCCTCATGTCGTTCTTGCCCGCGGCGCGGTGGTCGGATCGAGCGCGGCGGTTTCATTCGCGGCCTGCATCGCAGATGCGACCAAGTGCTCGCTATGAAGCAGGTATGGGTGGACTGATGAGAAGGGCATGGCGTCGGAGGCGCTTCCTACACCAATGTTCGCCTTGCAACAAGCAGTAAACTAATTATTGTATCTTCTCTACTTTGAATATATTAACTTCTCCATAATTATGTGTGAACCGTGTATTGAGGCCCTGCAGCCCACCCCCATTACCCCCGTGCTAGAACTATTGTGTCGCAAAATAAGTGTAGGCTACACTGATATTCAGTGTCAAAAAATGCCCATATCAGTGTACTCTACGCTGATATTCAGTGTAGAAATTTCCGAGAATCAGTGTATGTGACACTGATGAATAGTGTACCCTACACTGATTCAGCAGTGTTTGCCACACTGCATATTAGTGCTGATACTTCCCACAGTGCTTCTCCCTCATCTCAAACCCTTCAATCTGCTTCCTCCAGCGCTTAACTGTGATGCCATATCTTCCGATCCCGAGTTTGCAACTGATCAATAATTCACACCTTCACGCGCCTGAAAATTCAAAATTCGGGTGAAGCTGTTGACCATCTTTGATTAGCCTGGAGCTGTGCAAGGGCCGAGAACAGGTACATACATTATCCACGCCAATAGGGCCATCCATGGTAGTAGTGAGGGACTCGGAGGGTAAACGTTGGCTGCAGCGTGGGCAAGCGTTTGACTGCGACGTCATGACCAAGGCGGCGTTTCAAACTTTTCTTCACTTCGCAGTAAACTCTTAGCTCAATTGCAGGAGCTGAAGGTCCTCCAAATAGACATTCGCTATTGATCGCAAGATGAGGATCAGCCTACGGGCTGGAGATGGATACGAACTACTATCTTCCCCAAACAGATCAGAATAGCACATTAGAGATCGAAACGGAGACAAAAGCCCGCCTGAATGTCGCCACACAGCTTGAGAGTCCATTTGGCCACAAGAAGATTCTCGGCTAGCTGTTATGATCCTCCACGTTCGATAGAAATATGAGGCCAGAGCGGTCGGCTGCAGGTCACACGCGAGGATCCGCTATCCATTGACAAACTTTGGACTAGAGGACGCCATTACCGGAGCTGTTTATGCACATGCAGGACACCGCCTGCGCGCATCCTTCGAAATCGTCAACTGCGGGGTTCCACTTACTGACCGCTGACAGTACCACCTGACGAACAATTTCGGTCCCGACCTGCTGAAATTTGTCTCCAGATCCACCGGTTCGGCGCCATCACTGCATGATCTTTGAG
>JACXVL010000683.1:0-26622 GCA_014898675.1 Athelia sp. TMB | reverse complement strand
CGTAATATGTTTGCTCCTGGTCAGATGCTGCAATCTGCTCCTGCAGGACGAGCTGGTTCAAGTCGTGCATATGGAGCGATGGATTGTCGCCATACTGAGGCTGAGCTAAGGAGAGGTCTTCAAAGTGACTCGCGGCCTCCCGCAACCAGTCTTCCGAGCACATGAGCTCGACGAGATGGTCCAACTTGGAGGCGCGCGATGGTGCGCAATTTGATGTCCTATCAACATTAGAGCTCTTGTGGCTAGCTGGCACCGGTGACTTTGAGAGATTCCATGGAAAATGTGCAACTATCCTTCGCACGACAGATGGCTTCTGCCCCATTGCTGGAATCACTGCTTCCGGTGATACTGGTTCCCTCTTCAAGTTCTGCGCACCACGGGCCAGAATATTGATGGGGATAGACTCAGGATCGTAGAATGCAACCGTTTTTAGGAGATTGCTTGCATCAGGAGAGAGGGCATCCAGATTTTGTAGCTGAACGTTGAATACAGCCGCCACAGAATGCTGTTCATATGAAACCTGCTTGTTATTCTCCCAGGTGAGGATCTGTACAAGTGTAGTGAGATCTTCGCATAATTTGGAGCATTGGTGAATTAACGCACATCTCCCAACACATCCCTACTCTGGACCTTGTCTATGCGCAAATGCTTTTGTTTCACATACGCTCCCGCTTGGTCTATTGCTAAAGGTAGGCATCCGAACTGTTTGACAAGTTTCTCGATATCTCCTGGATTCACATTCGCGCTCCCATCAAGTTGTGCTCTCTTCAAAAACAGCTCGACGGATTGTGCCGAGCTGAGAGGCGGAAGGTCCAGAAACGACGCTTTCTGTTTTGCCGCATTCGTGATGCGCTCCGCTATATCGAGCGTACGAGTGGTCACCAGGATCGTATCGTGGCCGTTTTGCAGCGGCAAGTGCTCGAGCAGGAAAGGAACAGTATCCCATATCGCATTATCAAAGATGAACAGCCAACTCGGACAGCCGTGGCGGTCAGCATTCTCTAGCCAGAGGCGCGCGGTCCTCAGTCGAACAGTCTGCTCCGGATGGTGCCGATCCTTATGATCGATTAGGTCAAGCACATTTGCCACCCCCTGGCTGGCCTTCTCTATAGTCGTCGCCGAGGCCCAGAAGATGTGGGAGTATCTGCGAGAAGTAAATGATTGGTCGGCGTAGTGCAAGGCGAGCTGGCTTTTCCCGCGGCCGGGGCTGCCATAAATCACAAACAGCGCTGGCGCGTCGGAGCTCCAAGAATCGATAGTGCTCCTGAGGTACTCGAGCTCCTTTTCGCGACCGGTGAAATGGTCGGAAACGCGACGAACAGGTGCATCGTTGATTCGGGGTATTGGTCGTTCCACAGTCCCATCGTGTGTTTTTTCCAGAAGACTTCTCATTTCTGAAAAACAATCAGCCTGCGATGGCTCGAGCGAGGAAACATTAGCCAGAGCCTCACCTTGTCGGAACAAGGCCGCTTTGCGATTTTCTGCTGCTTGCACTATGCAAGGGCGTCAGATTAGGTTCCTTATAATTAGATTGCAAGGCCACCTTTCAAAGCGGCATCGTTCTGATGCATGTGTTCCAGGTTTGCGACTCGGTCGACTTCATCCCGTGATTTGGCGATCTTTGCTGTCAAAGCCTGGAGTTCTTTAGACAAGCCAGACGAAGCCGCTTTCCCGAAAGTTGCTAGAGCGCAATGTCAATGACTGGCAGTGGCAGAGCTGTAGTTACTCACCTAGCATGGATCGATTGAAAAGTTTCATCGCTTCGATACCGAAGACCATGAGATGGCTGTACATCTCAACGAGTGGACGTCGTAGTAGTTGAATGTTAGACGACCCAAATAGTCTGATGTATACGTCGAGGGTTGGGAGGCTGTTTCGCGCATCTTCCAATACATCGAGCACAGTGCTAAATGCGTCGGAAACATCCCGTGCCATCTGCGGCCCACCAATTAGATGGCAAGCCAAAATGACGCGTAAGCAGTACTCACGATCATGAGGAATTTGAAACTCCCCCAGACCAGCCCGAGGACACTGACGCCCATGATCTGCGGCACCGCTCCGACAATCATATCCATGGCCGAACCGAATCTCTCCAGCCGCTCTAACAGTGGCTCGAGGACTTGGCTAACACGAGTCCTAGCATCGGATTGCATCTGCGATGCGATGGCGCCCTGCACAGTGCCCAAGATCTCGCTCGGCTTCCTCGTCGTGGTAATGAGGTCGTAATCTGCGGATGTGATCTGGCCTCGAACCCGCATTGATTGTAACTGGTTCAAGGCGTCCTGGTAGATGGATTCTAGATCGAAGCTCCCTGGCGATTCGCTGGTTGAGGATTGCATCTTCGGTTGCAAGCTCGTGGCAATCTGGGGGATAGTTGTGTGGCAGATCCTGGAAGTAGCGTGCATATATACTTTAGAACATGCGTGTTGCCTCGTGTATGCACGTCCGGCGCTTAATTGCGGTAGATCGACCTTGAAGAAGCCCCCTGTGTGAAATGGTGAAGCAAAATGAATATAGTGCATCCAGCCATCGTGTATAATATCTGCGGAGATGAGCCAAGCAAATTTACAGGTATGGCAATGGAAATCAAAGTCAGTGAGGGTCTATAAATATATGGCTGTGAATATGCGTGTTAAAAAAAGATCATGGCAATAGCTAAAACAGCAAGAACGAACGATGTCAGTGGGTTGAACGCGAACGTCTCAAAGTGACCCCGCGCATTTCCTTCCTTCCACTTCAACGGAGAGTACAGCTCCCCAAGTCCGCTTTGCATCTCGCCACAGTTACAGTACGTCACAGACTTGGAATGGACTGTGAGGTGGTGCGTGACGGACGAGGTAACAACGTGAAGGTGTGAGGTAGTGCGGAGGAACGGCGGCGGTGGTCTGGATGCGCTGAGTCCTGACAGGACCTGCGCGCAGCGCACGGATTCAAGGGGCACGGTGCTCGGTTCACTGCCCCAGTTCACTTCAGGCTATATTCGAGTCAGCAAAGAATGCAAATAGAGATCATAGGAGAGCTTACTCATTCACATGCATCTTTGATTTCTGGAGTCTTCGCCTGGCGAAGTCCCCTTTGCAATTTCACCGTATCCCATTGCCTCCGATATGAAGCAGCGCTCAAGCCTGGCCTTGATCAAACGCCGTTTCCTCGTAGCATGATGAGACGCGTCGAGCAGTGGATAAAAGCATTATCCATTCGGGGATAGAGCAGAGAACCGCTAAGCGCGAGCACGATCCGCGTATTAGTGGCTGGCGCAAAGGGGCCTGGGGACGTCTGCCGCGCGTGAAGCTTCAAACTTCAAGCTTCAAGTTTCACGGTCGAAGCACGTCACGAGCAGCAATTCCAGGTGGGGAAAAACATCTTCTGGCGACGTCGTTTCGTCGATATGCGCAGGTCCATGACCGGAGGAGCAGAGGAGGGCGACAGCAGTTCACACGGGCCACTGGTACGAGCTGAAAAGACACAATGGAGGGAGGGATGTAGAAAACATTCTGCGTGCTTGCAATGCTCAACGCGTGTCTCGTCATCGCAGGCGTGACCGAACGCATGCCTCAAATTGAGCCCATCGCCCCGCCGAGTACCCCCATCCCGGGTATGGCGAGATGACGTCCACGCGGAGCGGTGTGATATGCGCAGGGATGGGCATGATCTCCGTCTTCAACAGCGGCGCGGGAGGGAGGAGCGTGCTCCTCGGCAGAACGTGGAAGGTTGGCGTGGCAGGAATGACGTCCACCCGCTCCTTCAGAACGCCCATAAAGCATATCCGTGTTTCAGCCCCCTCCATATCCGGCTCCATCGTCGTGATGTACTGCTGGTGACCCTCCTGCCCGACTCCCTAGCGAGCGACACGCGCCGAGCGATTTGAGGGATCAAGGTGGGGCGCTCGGAGACAGCAACTTCCGAGGAGCACCAAGTCCGCCCTCTCGCTGTCCAATAGCCTCCCATCGCTGTGGCCGCGCGGGCGGTTCGTGCTGCGCTGCGATTGCGGAGCTAGCACCAAGGGGGTATCGCCGCGGTCCAGTGCAGAGCCACTGATGCTCCCACCCGTGTCGGGCGGCGAGCAGATGGGGCGCGGTCTGCGCAGACTTGTCAGCGTCGCCGCCGCCTTCAGATCCCTTCCCTCAAATCCAACTCCCCCCCCAGCGCGCATGCGCCTTGCCCTTGGTAGGCCTCGAGTGTGCAGAGTGGGTGCCGGATTGCTTCCCCCACGCATGCACGCGGGCGAGGATTAGGGCGGCGCGGGGTGCGAGAATGCGAGCCCGAGTGTTTCAAGCAGACGAAAAACCCGGTAAAGAGCTAGGGGACACACGTGGGCCCAGAAACCAGGAACCCCCCTGCGCCTTCTGCCCGAGCCCTCCCGAACCGCGAAGACACTTCTCCATCGGCCGCGGCGGGATGAGCTTCACCCCCACCGCCTCGTCGTGCATGTCCACATCCAAATCTACACCCCCCTCCACATCTGCCGACGCGGCGCTGTGTGTGCTGCTCTCAATGCTTGTCCCGCTTGCGAAGAGCACGCGCCCCGCACCGCTGACTGGGCGCCTTGCCGGCAAAGGCGAGGTGGCGAGGTAGAGCATCGAGTCCGTGGTCTGCAGTCCGACGGTGTTCCCTCCCACCGTGGGCGTGCTCCTCGCGAAGAGGTTCGGTTTAGCCGCGAGTGCGTGAGTACGAGCTTGGGGTGTGGTCGCTACCGCTCGTGCGGCGCTCTGCGCGTACCTGCCTTCGCCTACGTCGGAGAACCAGCTGACCGCAGCGCGTGGCTGCAGCAGGCTCATGAGGGTCGTCGCCGGCTTGATGTACCGGAGTGCCCGCCTGCGCAGACATGCGCTGGTTATGGATCATGCACATGCGGCGCAGGTGGGGGCACGAGCAGCGAAGCTCCGGGTTCTCGCCGCCTTGTCGTGGTTATGGGGGATGTGCGTGTCCGGCTTTCGCGTTTGCAGCTGCAGGGCGAAAAGGTTGTACTGCTGCGGTGTGGGATGCGGGTGTTCGTTATGCTCGTAGACTTCTCAGGGTTGTTGCCGTAGGTGGTGTTGCCGCCAGATGTGAATGCAAGGCGTCCCGGCTTGCCCGGATGATGTTCATCGTGGTGTTCTGGTAGCGGCTTGCGGACTCGCCTCGAGGTCTCGCCGCGGACTTGCAGGACGTAATGCGAGGCCAAGTTGAAGAAGGCGTGCGAGAGGCGTGCGCGAAGGTCGCAGGTCACTTAGGGTGTGTCAGCATGGTTCGCGCGTCGAGGGGCAGCAGTGCGAAAAGGGACGGGGGATGGGTAGCGGGTGCGTGTGCAGGGGGCATGAGAAAAAGGCGGACTGACCATGGAAATCTCCATCCGCACATGCTCGAGAGACTTGCGGAAGCCCTGCTTGCGCTCGTCGTCTATTGACTCTGCTGGTCCGTGCCCGTACATTGGTTGACGTGTACAACTCATCGCCCTTCCCAGACCCATGGCGGAGTCTGCGTGACGGTAAGACGTCGTGTTGAAAACGAGTTACTTGGATGCAAAGAGGGCGTTGCGGGCGCATCGATGCCGACGAGGGCGATTCGAATCCAGTGCCCTACGAACAGATTGGCGATGGTGACATTCTGCAGGAATCGCCTGCAGTAGAATCACACAACGTGAAAAGAGTCGAGCCGAAGTGAATAAAGCCATGCATCGAGATACAGAGTCAACTACATGCGTCATCAAGCGCGTCACGGTTATCGCAGAATGGCAGCAAGCAACGACGACGAGCAGAGATGATTGAATGAGAAATATGCCAAATTATCACATGAGATCACATGGCAATTGGCCGAAGCCGTAACCGCAACCACGTGCAGTGCTGGCTGCCGACGCCACTCACTTTCTGACATTTTCAAGTCGTCTCCAACTCTCTCATCCATCCTTCCATGACATTGCTTATAGCTAGCGGGTACTGTTCATATCCAGTGTCATCTCTCCTCAGCACTATTTCGATTTCGGGAGCTTAAGCACTGTGACAACGGATTGTGATACGAGTTTTGGAATATCAATCACTGGTTTACAACTTGTTACTTGACAAACACTCACCACGATTTCCCACAGTCTGAAGCTCTGTTGGTTGCTCGTGGAACTGTTCTTGTAAGCTATTTGGGCGATCACAAACTACACGCATAATCTAAACGCCCAACTCTCCCTATCAGCCATACAAAATCTAGCAGTCCTCAGGGACCCGTTTTTGACCCTCTCCTCTCGTGATCATATTGTGTTATCAGCTTCTTAATCTAAAACTAGTCGATCCAAGCTTTCGACGCGTGCTTTCAACTTATTCATCAACGACGACTGCCGAGATGATATCCCATTTCTAGACGCGTTTACTACCTAGCACGCGGAGATTCGCATAAATGCATGGTCAGGGACCGTTCCTCAATGCAAGACCCAGATCCTATGCGCACCTCGCGTACTGAAGTGTTTATGGGTCGCTGAAGGTCTTTCTTGCTCAGAGTGAAACTTTGTTCAGCTCCGTCAAAACCCGTCCACAACCAGCTAGACGTCGGAGCAACATAAATTCAGAATCGGCCTTCTCCGTGGCTTACCATCCGTTCTTGCTGGTGCACTCTTCTACCCCATGATTGATTTGCCTGTGAACGGAGTCGATAGCACTACGGGCTGGAAAGAAACCTCACTATTGACAAGAACTTTTCATGGCACTGGTGCCGTGGCTCTACGCGAGGATCAGGACGAACACCTCATGTAAATGCGATCTACAGTAGTAAGTTCGACAGCATACAGCGAATGATAATTAATTGCCAATAGATCAAATATAAAATGACTCTCCGTCAGTGCTCCATCTCTAGGCTTATCAAAAGTTGAAAGAGGTCTGGAACTTGCAGTTAGCGAAATTTCACAAGATGTATTGTGTACAAGAGCGGGTGAAGTAAGATAAGGGACAGAAGAAGTAGAGTCACAAGAAAATGACGGGAATCGACGAGACAGAATGTATACACGATGTATGCAACCAACACCGCCACGACCGAGGCTGATAAAGATGGGCATAGATATCGATTGTACATAGGCCGCTGGGTGTGATGCACCTTTGAAGAGCAATAGGTGGCGCACCAATGATGTCTGTGGTACAGGTGTGAGTCTTGTATCGTGGGTCGTGATACGGCACATAGTGCCGAAATCGGGTACGTAGATGGCCTACTCGAACTTCATCGTCGTCTGCGCCTTCTCGTCGTGGTGTCACCGCACGTCCTAAAATCGAGCCCAGTGCTCTCGCGATGTAGCCCTAACTAGGCTAAGACGAAATGATGTCCACGAGGTCCACCGGCGCGCCATGCATGGCCATGGGCGTATACATTATCTTCGGCAGCGGTGCAGGCGGAAGGCGCGGTCCACGGCGGATAACGGTCGGTCGACGTGACGGGAATAACATCCAGCACCGCTCCTCGAACGCGCATCATGCATATCCGCGTCCACGTAACCTGCCCCATCCGGCTTCATCGTCAGGACACTCTGCTGGTGGGCCTCTCTTGTGCAGTTTCTCGCAATCACCACGCGTCGAGCCCAAGCGATGAGGCGGCTTGAGGGATCACCGCGGGGCGCACAACAGCCGAGGAGCACCAGATCCGCCCGCTCGCTGTCCGATGGCCTCTCCCTATCGCAGTGGCGGAGCGCGGCCACGCTGCGGTTGCGGAGCTAGCGCCGAGGGTGTATCGTCGCTGTCCTATGCAGAGGTACCGACGCCCCCACTCGCGTCGGACAGCGAGCAGGTAGTGCGCGGTGTGTGCAGGCTTGTCAGCGCCGCCGCTACCTGCAGATCCATCTCGCCCACTGGCCCTCTTTCTTGAAATCCAGACCCCCCTGCGCGCATGCGCGTTGCCTTTTGTGGGTGTGCGGGTGTGCGTAGCGGTGCCGGATGGTTCCCTTCATGCCCACGAGACTGTGTGTGCTCCACTCAGTCGGAGAACAGAGGCGGTGCGGGTGGAGCGACGCGAGCTGGGGCGGATCACGCAGACCATGAACCGCGCGCTCACGAGCGGTGATGCGACGATGGAGACGTGCAGGTTCTCCGGCACCTGGTGTCTCCTTGCCTATAGGCGTAGGACTGCGCAACACATTTAAGTGTCTGCCTAGGGTGCAACTGGACCTGTAGTTGCTGCTGGGGAAGTGTGGGCGCCTGTCTCCTGCTCGTGGATGTCATGGGGTAGTGGCCAGTCTCGTTCGCCCGTCCCTGCTATCTGAATTCTTGTGGCAACGGGGGTTCGGGCGGAGGTTGCAGTGTCTTGTGCTTCGCGCCCCACCGGTGCGTCGTGGCTTTTGAGAAGCACTTCGCGCACTGTGTCTCGATGTCAGGTGAAAGGGCGCGCAACATTTGGCACACGGCTGAAAGCTCCGGAGGAGGGGGCACCAGATACGGGTGCGGAAGCTGTGGTTTGCCTGTGGGCGAGTGTATCAGCAGAGTTTAGCAAGAGGAGGGAGGGATGCAGAGTGCGCAATGAAGCAGAGCTGGGCGCGTGTGTAGGGGAAGGAGTTATGGCGGGAAAGAGGGACTTACCAGGGACTAACCGAGGACACCCAGCCTGCACAAGGACTCGACAAGTCTTTCCATGCGTGTGGACGGGACGGTGTGCTGTCCTACGAACATTGCAGGACCACGAACGGCGATGCGGTCACGGTGAGGAGTCGTCTTGTTGTTTTCGAGCCAAAGCACCCTTGCGGCAGAAGAGACCATGTATTGCAGTAGAGAGATGGACCAACGAGGTGCTGACAGGACTAGGGTTCAGTGCGCGTCATCGAGCGCGTCACAATCGTCGCAGAATGCCAGCCAGGGGGCCCAGCGAAGACGCACAGAGATGAAGTGAGACAAATTGCGACCCAGACATGCCAGATATGGGAAGCCGTTGGAACCACGTGCTGGCTACTGACCTCGTCAACGCGTCAACCATGACGGCCATTTTCAAATCGTTTCCGACTCTACCCCTCACTACCCCGACGTGCCATTGCTTGCATGACGCGCACTGAACCCGCCAGCATTTCCTAGGTCCATCTCTAGATCTAACACAACACATATGGTCTCATCCGCCGCAAGGCGCTCTAGATCTGGTTCGAAAACAACGAAAACAACATGACTCCTCCCCATGACCGCGTCTCTCCCAACTCACATCGTAATTTGGGCTTCTACAATCCATATCGTTGCAGGACAACATTATCGTATCGCCCCACACAGGTACATGTACTGCACACGTCCCGCAGGACTTGTCGAGTATTCGACTCAGCAGATGATGCGGACAGCTGAAGGTGACCTGGCTCCTCGTGCGAGCGGTAATTTCCTTGGTCAGTACCCCTTTCCCGCATGTCCCCTTCCCCGCATACACGTTATGTTGTCTGTTCCACTCTACATCGCTGCACTCTCCTCTCCTCTCGAACCCTGCTTACACCCACCCACAGGCGAAGCGCAGCTTCCGTCTGCGCCTCTTACACGCTCTTCTTCACTCGGCCGTGCACGTTCACTACAGGTGCCTCTTCTGGACACCAAGACGCGCTCTTCGACACTTTTCCCGAACGGCGCGACGGGCGTCATTGGTGCAAGGCACAATGCATCACAACCTCTGCCCGAAATCGCGCTGCAACACAGGCTCAGTTTGCAGGGATGGAGGCGGGCGAACAGGAGGAGCTACTGTCGCACGACGTCCACGAGCACCGGAAAAAGGCACCCACACCGCGGGCAACAAGTCTCAGTCAGATGCACCCCAGCCAGACTCTCGAACACGTTTCCTTATGCAAGCATACACCTAACCACGGCAAGGAGGCGATGAGTGACACCAGGGATGCGATAGCCTGCATGCCCCCTCATCGTGCCGCCGCCCGCGCGCACAATTCGTAGTCTGCGTGACACTCCCGCACTGGTGTCCCTGCGCTCCGCGGCTCCCGGTTCTCCAACTAGGCGGAAGCACCCGCAGTCACTCAGGCGTGGAGTTAGCTATCCGGCGCCCGCTACGCACACTCAGACACCCACAGAGGGCAGGGCATATCGCGACCGCTCCTCTCGCCGGGGTGCTCGCATACGCTTTCTCCTGCGAGTGGAGTCGCCGGGGACCCCAGAACCAGTCTAGTGGAAGCATCGCAGTCTCCACTCTGACAGTAGGGCTTATGGATCGCGGAATATACGCACTATTCAAGCGTGCGAGCCTTCAATTCATACTGGCCTTCATCGCTTCACTGTTAGCTACTATTCTCAGCGCTGTCGCACCGGCTACTATATCCATCAACCCCATTCTTTTGAATCGACCAACAACGTTGTCTGTGGGGTCTTTCGACAATTTGGACTCAACGGCGGCGATCGCCGGCGCGTTTCTCTCCAATGCGCTGGTGTTCATGGAGCAAATTCAAAACGTCAGCTATGGGTTTGACATGCCCCCGGGAGTGCTATTTGGCATGCCCGGCCGGGATCTCCTGGGCCAAAATCTGTCGTGGACGTACAACGTAGTATATTACAACTACACGTGCACTTACCGCGCGCCCACGTACCAGTTATTTGACCAAGGGAATCCAGTTTGGGATAGGGTCCAGTGGGTTGTAGACGGCGAGATATACGAATCTGATAGTTCAGTAGCAAGTGCACGGCCCACATTGGCGGACCGAACGGGATTTTTTGAAACCGGATATGACATCTCTCCTCTTTCAGGTAAGTCCTTGCGCCAGATCACAGAGTCCATGTAATCTCACGCGAATCGTAAAAGGCATCTGGCCATTGACATCGGGCAATGAAGGTAGTAATGGAACACTAGCGTGGCTGTTCATCGGAATCAACAACGCTACCTACGGCCACGACCAATACTATTCTGATATTCCGTGGCGTGTTGAATTCCTGTCCCTGCAGAATCTCCCCACCAAGAATACCACATATAACGGCACCGGGTTCAGTGACCTCTGGCCGGCGGGCGCACCTCCCACAGGCAACGCATAGTCTTTGAGATTTCGCCCTCAGGCGCCTATCTCAAAAAGGCGATTTCTCACAACGTCGTCGGCTGCACTTTTGCTGTCGTGCTAGCCAGCTTCCTTTACCACACCCTTACGACTTCTTACGACAGCTTACGGCGGTCCTCGTCTTCTCGTCTGTTCTCGTCCTCTACTCTCTTCATCTTCTCCCTCTATGTCTGTCTTCCCGCTGGATTCGCCCCTCGCCAACAACAGCTCAGATGACCGCCGCCAGATGTGACACGCCAGCATATCGTCATATGCCAGCGGGCCGTAGATGCAAACCCCTTGCCAGCAAACTGTCAGTACGACGTTCTCGCGCTTACACGTCTCAATACACGGTGGATACAAGAAACAGGATTGGAGGAGAGAGGGGGGGAGGAGGAGGACACGTCAGGCATGGAAAGAAGCAAGGTACCTGCGCTCTGCTCCCCCTTCCCCCGCCCCCATCCATGTGCATCCCTCCATTTATTTAACCCGTCATAATGTCCCTTTGAACTTTCATGCTCAGCTTTAATTACTGAGATCTTAACATAAATGTATATATACCTCTGTACCTCTTACTGTACGCTTTTTGATAATAAACAATTGATTTCAATATCATCATCTGGAGCAAGCTTGCTCTCACCCCGTCTCCTTGTCCCTCTCCCTCTCTTACAAACTGCTCACACTTGATGAAATTTTTATTTGTGAACTGAATGACATTACATACATCTGCGCCTGCCGAAAGACAACGACGCTAAGAAAGTCTTCTAGTCGACAGAAAAAGTGTCGCCGACGACGTTGTGAGAAAATCTCCTTTTTAGAATAGGCGCTTGAGGGCGAAATCTCTCCAACTGCAACGCATCCACGGAAGTTCTCGCGGTCAACGCCTCGTACTCTAATACGGCGTCCATACTGCTTTGCGACCCCCACATCCGCAACGAAACTCGCCTTATATCCTTGGTAGATGGAACATTCACTGTGGGGGAGCCGATGTCACAAGATGATGCTGTATATGAATCCTCGCAAGACTACGGACCAGACGGTGCGGGGACGGCCTTATCGACCATCCTCAATCCACTTCTCGGCGGGAACACCCAAAAATTCAGCGCTAGGCGGAGCCCAGACTACAATATCCCTCTAAGCATGGTCAATTGGGCAGCTGGCAATTTGACGTTGCAAGCATTGAATGACAGCGGTGATTATTTCGGTGTCGCCTACTACGATACTCCACTCCCTCCTGATGTGGTAGCCAGCAACATTGGGCGATACGTGCAGTCCGCTGTGAAAGCATACCTTGTTCAAGGTCTACTCCCCATTTCCGGACGAGCCGGCAACAAAACGGGGACATATGCGAGCAATGCCCAGCAATTGTTGGCAGTCACCGTAATGCAGACATCGCTTGAGCAGATGTTCGCGACTGTTGGTCTGGTGGTGCTGATATTGACTGCGGTCGTCTCACTGCTGTTTGTCGGGATCGGCAATCTGCCGCTGACTGTTTCGACAGTGGAGACTGTTTTGCAAGGAAAGGAGAACATTTCTGGGTGAGCAAGTATCATGAATGATTTTGGACTCCTTTTGATTGGAGCTTGACTTGCAGAGAGCGAGCGGCAAACAACGTATCTTACGAGAGCGTTCCTCTCAGACCACTGTCAGAGTAGATCCTTGCTCAACGGCACCTTGCACATCGACTGCTCGTCGGAACTCATGCACCATGTCTTGTTAGTTCTACTCATTCTTACTCTCAATCCCAATCGCCCATATGCTTAGACCAAGGCGCCCACACCGTTACGTCTTTCAGCAAGATGTTCTCATGTTTTCGTGACCCGGAAGCATACCAGTGACGGCGACGAACGTGTATGCGGATATCTCAGATCGCAAGCAGAATGATCTTAATGCAATCGGATCGGAGAGCCAGGCTCGCTGTTGTGTATAGGCTGTATATCAGGTTACCCCAGTTCTTACAGGCATCCGCTAGTATAGGTTCACTCTCAATGTAAAACTCCTCAAAAGAAGAGCGTGAAAACAGGGATTCGATTTCAAAGCAGCATCCATACCACGACTTGAGCCCTAGGAATTCGTGCTAGTTTTCTATTTGGCCATGAGCACAGGCGACACGTCAGGAAGCAACAAGATACACACTTGAGTTGGGGCCTCGGTATGGTACACCTCATTTTCCATACGACTTCTTTTGCTCGCCACTTGGCCTGGTGTGTTGTGTGTATCCAGAGCCGCTGTTATCGTACTGTGCTCCATTGGGATTCTGGTGGTCATCGCTAGAGGAAGGACCAACAGTGTTGACGCTCGCATATTTGGAAACACGATCGGCACATTCTCATCGCTGTGGCCGCGCGAGCCAGACTGCGCTGCGATTGGGGTGCTGGTGCCGAAGGGGACCGTTGGAGTTCCGCGCAAAGCCGCTGAATGCTCCCACTCGCGTCGGACAGCGAGCAGGTAGTGCGCGGTGTGAACAGGCTTGTCAGCGTCACCGCCGCCTTCAGGTCCATCTTGCCCACTGGCCCCTCTCCCGCACATCCGGACTCTCTTCCCAGCGTGCGTGCACCTTGCCTTTCGTGGGCGTACGAGATGCGTAGCAAGCGCCGGGGGCTCCATCTATGCTCGCGAGGCTGGTGCGCTTCCGCCTGGTCGGACAACAGAGGCGGCACGAAGTGCAGTGACGCTAGCGCGGGCGTGTTATGCAAACTGGAATCGAGCACTCGCGGACGGCGGCGCGATGGGGGAGGCGTGTGGGTTCTCGCGCCACTGGTGTCCCTCACCTCCTTGTCGTGGATGGGTGTGCGATCGCGAGAGGAGATGGGTTTGAGCGTCTGGAATTGAGCAGCAACTGAACTTGTACTTGTTACTGGGGGGAAGTGTGGGCGCCTTTTGCTGGAGCTTGTGACATTTTGCAGCCCGTTCGCCCCTTCCATGCTATATGTCTTATAGCAGCGCTATCTCGGGCTGAGGTTGCGGCGCCTTGTGTCTCGCGTCAATGAGGCTCGTCGTGACTTTCGGGAAAAGCTTCGCGGAGTCGTCTCGATATTAGGACGTGTGCCTGAAGAAAAAGTGCGTAGCTGGAAGGTGGAGGAGGGCATGGAAGGGAGGCAAGCGAAGCTGCGGTTCGTCTGTGGGTGTGTATGTGTATCAGCTGGGTTCAAGAGAAGGGTGAAGTGCAGCAGCGCAGAGTAAAGCAGACAACAGGGCGCGTCTGCATGAGGACACGCATATGACGGGGAAAGGGTACTTACGAAAGCAACCATCACCCGCACAGGGAACTGCTGGACGACGGATCACCTTTGCGCATCCATCCGCTCAGTCGAGCACTCGGCAAGTCCTTCCGGGCGCATCTGTGGAGCGACTGAATGCCCTAGTATGAACAGTGCAGGAGCACGAATGGCGATGCGAGTTGATTTTGCGAGAGCGACGCGGCCATGGGGAGAAGTCGTCGTGACGTTTTCGAACCAGAGCACCCTTGCGGCGGATGAGATCATGCATCGCGGTGAAGAGACGGACAAACGAGGTGCTGGCAGGATTAAGTGCGCGTCACAGTCATCGCAAAATGGTAGCCAGGTGCAGGGCCCAGCGGCGACGAGCAGACAGTGAAATAAGACAGAATGGGACTTAGCAGATATGGTGATCGGCCGAAGCCGTTGGAACCACGTGCTGGCCATGACGGTCATTTTCAAATCGTCTCCGACTCGAGTCTATGCCGATATGCCATTAATATTGCTTGACTGGTACTACTCACATCCAGTGCCATCTTGCTCCAACACTAGGCTTCAATTTGAGCTCTCGGCGACAACTGATGGCCATACGGGTCTTGAGCATTAATTGCTGGCTTATAACTTGTTACTTGGCGGACGCTCACTGCGATTGGCCTGCGTGCTGCAGATATTTGAGGTTAATGTGTGCAGATCTGTTGGTCCCTCATGGAATAGTTGGTTGGTTGCAAAATACCCGCATCACTATCATCATACGGCTCGGGCTCTCGGCCATACACCTTTAGCGTCCCTCGCCGAAGCTTTCGACCCAGGCCCACTTATTCAACGACTCCACCAATGAAATTTCGTCTCTGTGCTACTGTTTCCGTTGAGCGCGTTATTATCCTAACACCTACGCTCGCCAGGCGCCGCTCCCTGGCGCCGATTAAAGTTCACAAGAGCTTCACTCCTTCATGCCAACATTAGACACTGCCTTGACCCTGACGCACCCTTCGCCTACGTAGTTCTTTCGGAATCACTGAAACATCTTCCGACCGGAATTGAGATGCTGGCCGGCTGCAATATTGACACCAGAAATAGCCTATCTGATTTTTGTGGGACGGTCGGCTCAAATTCTGAAGTATCGTGTTCCACCTGTTCCCACTGAATTTTGCTGTGTGTCTCAATCTTTTTGGCTGCTTACCTGCCAAGAGTTATATCTCAATATCTGCCAGATATCGATGGGGTCACATCCCAGGACTCTACACTGGGTGCGTCGACCAGGATATTACACAAGAGGGACACGATATATAATGAAAGCTAACAGAACGCGGTAAACAACAAATAACTGCCCATAGAATATGATGTCCCTTCGCCGCTATGCCTTCTGCTCAACTTCTTATAAGCGCGCAAGTAATGCCTTTGCTTCCTCGTCCCTCCCTTGCTCCTCGTAAAGATAGGCGAGATTCTCTATTGTAGCCCTTGTACTCGGGTGGCTATCTCCGTGCATTTTCACTTTGCCTGCCAGCGCTCGCCTATAGAGCACCTCGGCCTCTTCCCGTCTCCCTTGGCCCTTGCGAAGAGCCGCAAAATTATGCACCGCGACTAGCGTCCGCGGGTGCTCCGCACCGAGCTGCTTTTCGTAGCCTGCGAGCACTCGCGCATACAGCGTCTCCGCCTCGTCGTATTTGTCCTGGTCTAAGTATAGGCGGGCTAGGTCGTGCACCATGGACAGCGTATCTGGATGCTCCTCGCCCAGTTGGGTTTCACTACTGCGGAGCACTCGCGCAAGCAATGGCTCCGCCTCGTCGTATTTGCCCTGTCCATGGTATAGCACACCCAAGTTACTCATCGTCGTAATCGTGTCTGGATGCTCTGGGCCGAGCTGCTCCTCCCTGCCTGCCAGCACTCGTGCGTATAAGGTATTTGCCATATTATACTTGCCCTGATTTTCATACATATTAGCTAAATTTTCGGCGGTTTCCAGTGTGTCCAAATGCTCTGGGCCGAGCTGCTTCTCCTGGCCTGCAAGTACTGGAGTAAACAGTTCTTCGGCATGATCGTACTGGCCCTGACGGAATCGGAGAAGGGCAAGATCATGCATCGTCATCAGTGTATCAAGATGATCTATCCCAAGTTGCTTCTTCCGACCTGTGAGCGCTCGTGCATAAAATGCATCTGCTTGATCGTATTGGCCCTGATCAATGCACAACCGAGCGAGGTAGTGCACCGTTGTCAATGTATCCAGATGATCCACGCCTAGACCATATACCGCCTCGCGTTGCGCCAGCACTCTGATCAGCAGCGTCTCTGCCTCACTATACCGACCCCGCTTCCGAAAATATCTCGCGATATCTTGACTCATGTCCATGAATTCCTTGCTGGGGGATGCTTTCGTCGGACGGTGCTTTTCCAGTGACATCAAATGCGGCACAAATCTCTCGCACTCCGCCCACGACTGCGGTGAACTGATGTCTGTTATTGTTTTGAACGCGCTGGCGAGGAGCGTGACCGCGAGTGCGTAATATGTTTGCTCTTGGTCAGATGCTGCAATCTGCTCCTGCAGGACGAGCTGGTTCAAGTCGTGCATATGGAGCGATGGATTGTCGCCATACTGAGGCTGAGCTAAGGAGAGGTCTTCAAAGTGACTCGCGGCCTCCCGCAACCAGTCTTCCGAGCACATGAGCTCGACGAGATGGTCCAACTTGGAGGCGCGCGATGGTGCGCAATTTGATGTCCTATCAACATTAGGGCTCTTGTGGCTAGCTGGCACCGGTGACTTTGAGTGATTCCATGGAAAATGTGCAACTATCCTTCGCACGACAGACGGCTTCTGCCCCATTGCTGGAATCAAAGCTTCCGGTGATACTGGTTCCCTCTTCAAGTTCTGCGCACCACGGGCCAGAATATTGATGGGGATAGACTCAGGATCGTAGAATGCAACCGTTTTTAGGAGATTGCTTGCATCAGTAGAGAGGGCATCCAGGTTTTGTAGCTGAACGCTGAATACAGCCGCCACAGAATTCTGCTCATATGAAAACTGCCTTTTATTCTCCCAGTTGAGGATCTGTACAAGTGTAGTGAGATCTTCGCATAATTTGGAGCATTGGTGAATTAACGCACGTCTCCCAACACATCTCTACTCTGGACCTTGTCTATGCGCAAATGTTTTTGTTTCACATATGCTCCCGCTTGGTCTATTGCTAAAGGTAGGCATCCGAACTGTTTGACAAGTTTCTCGATATCTCCAAGATTCACATTCGCGCTCCCATCAAGTTGTGCTTTCTTCATAAACAGCTCTACGGACTGTGTTGAACTGAGAGGCGGAAGGTCCAGAAACGACTTTTTTTGTTTTGCCGCATTCGTGATATACTCAGCTATATCGAGCGTACGAGTGGTCACCAGGATCGTATCGTGGCCGTTTTGCAGCGGCAAGTGCTCGAGCAGGAACGGAACAGTATCCCATGTCGCATTGTCAAAGATGAATAACCAACTCGGACAGCCGTGGCGGTCAGCATTCTCTAGCCAGAGACGTGCGGTCCTCAGTCGTACAGCCTGCTCTGGATGGTGTCGATCCTGATGATTGACCAGGTCAAGCACATTGGCCATCCCCTGGCTGGCCTTCTCTATAGTCGTCGCCGAGGCCCAGAAGACGTGAGAGTATCTGCGAGAAGTAAATGACTGATCGGCGTAGTGCAAGGCGAGCTGGCTTTTCCCGCGGCCAGGGCTACCGTATATCACAAACAGTGCTGGCACATCCGAGCTCCAAGAATCGATAGTGCTCCTGAGGTACTCAAGCTCCTTTTCACGACCAGTGAAATGGTCGGAAACGCGACGAACAGGTGCGTCGTTGATTCGGGGGGTCCGGTTATCGACAGCATTAAGCGGCGCTTCACGCATGGCATGCTTAGCGTAATCAAGTGGACAATCGGAAGTGCAGGGGCTTACAGGTCTGCCTATGATCATTGTAAGTACCATTGACATTGACTACCGTTGCCGATCCCTTCGTCTCGAACACCTAGCTCTCCCTTCAGATGCCGAGATAAACATTGAAAATTCGAAACAACTTACTGTCGCTGGTATTGGTGAGTTCGATGATGCACTGACAACTGGCGCGCTTCTAGAATATGGATCTTGTGATTGAGGGGACCCTTCGCTAGTCTCGGCGCTGACAAGGGATATCGAGTCGCGTCTTAAAGACATCGAGTTTAGGAAGAGCAACGATGATTGGTGTGATGCAGTGCGAGTCGACGTCCTTAGGCGCCCATACCAGTCCATCAGAGATACCCCAATTGGGCTGCCCGACGACCGAAAACGGATATGGGGTTTAGCAATGAGAATGGCGGTCAGCGAAGTATTCACAAGATGTATGTATTGTACACAATAGCGGGTGAAGGAAGGGGAAAGGAAGAATATAATTCTCGATAAATGTACGAGCAATGCTTCCCTGTACATAAAGGATCACCAACCTGGGGAAAGGTGAATGGGTGTCCAGCGTGCAAGGGTGGGCAAGAAGGACTGAACACGCAGCATTATGAATCACAGAAAGAAGTCATAATAGATATCAGGAATCGGAGAAGAAATAATGTAAACAAGATGTATGAAAGGAACTTGGACACCGCCGAGGCTGAGAACGAAGATGGATGATGTCAGTCATCTATGAATGAAGTTCAATAAGCCCATACGCTGAGAAGGGAGTGGATAGGGCTGGTGCGAGGGTAACATATGAGTAAATGAACACGTATAAGGTTCCGATGCGCTGTCAATGAGTAATGAGAAGGCAACGCACTGTGGTACAGGAGCGGATCTTGTGCTGGTGTGGTATCTGTGTTGCCGAAACCGCGCATGGATAGATGACTTTACAGGCGTCTCGCCACATGCGCGTCCATTGCGACATCACACCCCCTCGTCAAATCAAGCCCAGCACCCGACCCCATCCCAGATAAGGCGAGGTGGAGTCCATGAGGTTGAACGGTGCGCCATGCATAGGCATAGGCGTACAAATTGTCTTCAGTAGCAGTGCACTCTTCGGCAAATGGTGTTCCAAGCACATCGAAATGCGCCTCACCCTCCACATCTGGCTCCATCGTACGGTCCTCAGCTGGCGGCCCTCCTCGCTCAGGGCCTTCGCGAGCAGCGCCGAGCCCAAGCTGTGAGGCAGCTCGCGGGGTTACGGCGTGGCGGCCCGGCGACGTCCGAGGAGCACAGTATTAGTCCTCTCGCTGTCCGAGAGCATGTCCCCATCGCTGTGGCGGACCGTGGTCGTGCGGGGGTGTGGGCTGTGTTGCGATTGCAGAGCTGGCGCCGAGGGGTATCGTCAGGTCCCGCGCAAAGCCGCTGATGCCCCACCGCGTCGAACTGCGAGCAAGTAATGCAAGATGCACAAGCCCGGCAGCATCACCGCCACCTCAAACCCATCTCGCCTACTCGCCCCTCAAATCCAGACTCCACTTCCCAGCGCGCATGCGCCTCGCCCTTCGTGCGTCTGCGAGTGTGCGAAGCAAGCGCCGGGGCTCCGTCTATGCTTGCGAGATCGTGCGTGTTTCCGCCAAGCCGAAGAGCGGGGGCAGCGTGTGGTGCAGGGACGCGAGCCCTGGCGTGTCATGCAAACTGGAATCGTGCGCTCGCGGACGGCGGCGCGACGAGGGAGGCTTGTAGGTTCTCGCGCCGCTGGTGTCCTCCACCTCCTCCTTGCCGTGGATGGGTGTGCGACTGCTTGAGGAGATGTGCTTGAGCGTCTGGACCGGAGCTGCAACCGAACTTGGACTTGTTGCTGGGGGAAGTGTGTGTGTTGCCGGAGCTCGTGGCCATTGTGCATCCCGTTCGCGCGTCTGCCCTTTCCCTACTATATGTCTTATGACAGCGCTATCTCGGAGAGAGGTGCGGCGCCTGGTGAGTCGCATCGATGAAGCGCCTCAAGGCGTTCGGGAAAAGCTTCGCGGAGTCGTCTCGATATCAGGAAGGGAGAGGAAGGCGTGGAAGAGAGGCGGGCGAGGCTGCGGTTTGTCTGCGGGTGGGTAGATGTATCAGCAGGGCTCAAGAGAAGGGGAAAGTGCAGCAGCGCAGAGTAAAGCAGACAACAGGGCGCGTCTGCAAGAGGACATGCATATGACGGGGAAAGGGTACTTACTTAAGAAACCATCACCCGCCATGGGAAGATGAGTCACCTATGTGCATCATCTGCTCAGTCGAGCACTCGAAAATTCCTTCCGGGCGCATCTGCGAAGGGGTGTATTGCCCTATGAACTGTGCGATGCGAGCTGGTCTAGCGGAAGTGATGCGGTCAGGTCGAACAGGAGCGTCGTGTTGTTTTCAAGCTAGGGCACGGCGGATGGGATCGTGATATCATGGATTGCGGTAGAGAGATGAGCCAATGAGGCCTGAGGTACTGAAAATGTTCGGTCTGCGTCATCCAGCGCGTCACAGTCATCGCAGCCAGCGACGGCGACGAGCAGAGATGAATTGAGACAGGGACAGGCCACATATGGTAATCGGCAGAACCATTGGAACCACGTGCGCCGGCCGCCACTCATCGTCATTTTCAAATCGTCTTCCACTCTCACAGCTATCCTGACGTGCCATTGCCTGACGGCTTGCATTCAATGCTATCTTTCTTCAACACTACACTTGAATTTTGGGCTCTCTGCGACAACTGGTGGCCATACAAGTGTTTGAACATCAATTGCTGTTACTTGGCGGACACTCACCGCGATTGCCTGCAGTCTGCAGATCTATCAGTCCTTCTTGGAACGAATCTCGGAGGCCAGTTGGTTGCCTTCAAACAACGCGTGTCACTGTCATCACATGGGTCGCGCTCTCGGCCGCATGCCCTGGGCGTCGACTCAGGCTCTCAACCCAGGCCCACAGCTTATTCGACGACTCCTGAAATGAAATCTCGTCTCTTTACTGTTGTATCCGTTGTGTATCATCATCCTACCATTCATGCCTATCAAGTGCCGCTTCCTGGCACCGATTGAAGTTCACAAGAGCTTCATTCTTAACGCGAGACCCAGATACTGTCTTGATCCTGGTACGCATTTCTCCTATGTAGATCTTTTTGAACCACTGAAACATCTTTTGACTGCAATTCAAATGTTTTTCGGCTGTAATATTAACACCAGAAATAGCCTATCTGATCTTCGAGGGAGTCTCGACTCAAATTTGGTGGTATCGCCTTCCATCTGTTTCCACTGAATCTTGCTATGCTCGATCTTTTGGACTGCTTACCTGCGAAGAGCGTCCACACCGATGCAATGTCTGCCAGATATCGATGGGCCACATGTCAGGACTCTGCACTAGGTGCGTTGACTATGATATTACACAAGAGGAATACGATATATACTGAAAGCCGATAGAATGCACTAAATAACAATGAAATTGCCCACAGATTAAATATACAATGTCCCTGCGCCGCTATGCCTTCTGCTCAACTTCTCTCAAGCGCGCACGCCATGCCTCTGCCTCCTCGTGCCTCCTTATCTGATCTTCGAGGGACGCTCGACTCAGATTTTGTGGTATCGCCTTCCATCTGTTCCCACCGAATCTTGCTATGCCCCTCAATCTTATTGGCAGCTTACCTGCAAAGCGGGCCCTCAAGAATGTAATGTCTGCCGGAGTTATATCTCAATATATGCCAGATATCGATGGGTCACATGCCAGGACTGTACATTAGGTGCGTCGACCAGGATGTTACACAAGAGGGGACACGATATATAATGAAAGCCAACAGAACACACTGATTTAATGACACCTAATTGCCCAAAGATTGAATACCTGATGTCTCTCCGCCACTATGCCATCTGCTCAACTTCTCTGAAGCGTGCACGCAATGCCTCTGCTTCCTCGTCCCTCCCTCGCGCCTCGTAAAGATAGGCGAGATTCTCCATCGTAGCCCTTGTTTCCGGGTGGCTATCTCCGTGCACTTTCACGCTACCTGCCAGCGCTCGCCTATAGAGCACCTCGGCCTCTTCCCATCTCCCTTGCCTCTTGCGTAGAAGCGCAAAATTATGCACTGTGACTAGCGTCGACGGGTGCTCCGCACCGAGCTGCTTTTCTTCGCCTGCGAGCACTCGCGCATACATCGTCTCCGCCTCGTCGTATTTGCCCTGGTCTTTGTATAGGCGGGCTAGTTTGTGCGCCACGTCCAGCGTATCTGGATGCTCCTCGCCCAGGTGGGTTTCCCTACTGCAGAGCACTCGCGCAAGCAATGGCTCCGCCTCGTCGTATTTGCCCTGTTCACGGTATAGCTCACCCAAGCTGCTCATTGTCGTAAGCGTGTCTGGATGCTCCGGGCCGAGTTGGTTTTCCCTGCCTGCTAGCACGCGTTTATAAAACGGCATCGCGTCATCAAACTTGCCCTGCTTGGCATACACATGAGCTAGGCCCTCCAACGCGTCTAGGGTGTCGAGATGTTCCGCGCCGAGTTGGAATTGTCGCTTTTCAAGTAATCGAGCATAAAGCTCCTCGGCATCGTCGTACCGATGCTGGCGGTAGCGGAGGAGCGCCAGCCCAAATAAAGTATCCAGTGTATCCCGATGATCTGCGCCAATTTGTTTCTCTCTGCCTGCAAGTGCGCGCCCAAGAAATTCCTCTGCCTTATCATACTTCCCGAGATCCGTGTATACCTCGGCGAGAGCTTGCACCGTTCCGAGCGTGTCAAGATGATCCTCGCCGATCCCAACCGCCTTCTTACGTTGCGCCAGCACTCTGCTCAATATGGCTTCTGCCTCGTTATAGCGGCCCTGCCATTGGAAGTATATGCCAATTTCCTGACTCATTTTCATGAATTCACGGTTGGGAAGCGTCTGTGCCGGACGGTGCTTTTCAAGCGAGATCAAATGCGGCACAAACCGCTCGCACGCAGCCCAGGACTGTGGCAACCAGTGATTGTCTAATGTGCTGAATGCGCTGGTGAGGAGTGTTACTGCAACCGCATGGCACTCGTCTACTTGGTCAGCCGCTCTGCTCCCATTCAATACGACGAGCTGGATCAGGTCATGGATGTGGAGTGACGGGTCGTCGCCGAAGGAAGGCTGAGCCAAAGAACATTCCTCAAAGCAGTTCATGGCTTCTCGCAATGAATCTTTCGAGCAGATGAGGTCGATGACTGTCTCTAGCATCGACGTGGAAAGCGGGGCGGCATTCGGTGTGCATTCGTTGTTAGCATTGTGATTTTCCATCATTCTGAGACGCGCCGACGGTTTTGGCACTGAGGAGATCACTTCGTCAGTCAGGCGGACTCTACAGACCTGGGCACCATGTGCTATGATGTCAAGCGGTATGCTCTCTGGATCGAAATGTGCCAAGACATTGAAAAGATTGCTCGTGACGAGGGAGGCCTGGCGTAGGTTCTGAAGTGGTATACTGAAGGCAGCTATCACGGATCTCTTCTCATAGTTGCTGAGAGTATTTTCCCAATGTATGACCTTCGAATGTCGATTAAAGACCATTTATTTGGTCATGCATATCCAGAGCACTCACGTTCTTCAGAGCGCCTCCATCATACAACATGTGTAATTCTCGCGCTGGTATATGCTTCTGCTTCATGTATGCTCCCGCCTGCTCCAATGCCAAAGGCAGGCCGCCAAGTTGTTTGGCGAGTGTCTCAACACTCTCCTGGTCGTTTTTATTCCGCTGATTCTGAAGCCCAGAGGCCTTCGCCAGTAAATCTACCGATTGCTCGGTGGTCAGAGGCTTGAGTTCCAGAATGCAATCCTGTCGATCACCGGCGTTCACAATGGCCTCAGCAACCTGAGACGTTCTGGTGGTAATTATGATGGTGCCATGGGTATTCTCATGCGGCAGGTGTTCTCGAAGAAATGAAATGACATCTGCGGTTACGTCGTCAAGGATGAGCAGCCAACTGTGGGGAGACTTCTCTAGCCATCTCCGTGCGGCTAGGAGTCGCACCGCATGGTCCGGGTGGTTTCGATCCCTGTCATCGACCAGATCGAGAACACCTATTAGGCCTCGACTGAGCTTTTCTACAGTGGTTGCCGAAACCCAAAAGATGCAAGTATATCTGTGTGATGCATACCCGAGTTTGGAGAATTGGAGGACAAGCTGGCTCTTGCCGAGACCAGGCATGCCATAGATCACGAATCGAGCCGGTTCATCGTTGGTACAGCTAGCGAGGGACGCCGAGAGAAGGTCAAGCTCCGAGTCACGGCCAGTGAAATGGTTAGAAATGCGCAGGATGGGCGCGGCATTGAATCGAAGTGGCTGAGGATCACCAGCACGAGATACCACTTCATGCAGAATATTCTCAGCATAATACAATGCGCAGTTGACAGCACGGTTGCTTACCTGACTGACTGTAATCGTTGTAAATGCCATTGACATTGATTACCGACGCTGATCCCGACTTATTTTCTATGTTGAATGTCTAGTGCTGCCCGGTAAAAAGTAGAACAAATACTGTCATTCGGAAAAGGCTCACTGCTGCTGGTATCGGCAAGAACGATGGACCGCCGACAGCATTTCCAGGATTTGGCACTTGCGGTGATCGACGCTCATCGGGAGGTGTCTGCGAATCACCAGTCTCATCGTCAAAGATGGATGGCAATTTTCGTTTCAAAGACATCCAGTTCAGCGCGAATGATGGTGATTTGTGGAGGGTCACGGCAATGTAGTGTTCTCGAGACTCGAGGTCCAGGCGCCTATCATCGGCACGGAAGCCCCAATCAGGCAGCCCAGTACCATAGATGGACCGGAGAGTTCGAACCTGCAGGCGGCCAGGGTCCAGGAGATAATCAAAATACACAGTATGTACACGGCAATTCGCAGAAAGCGAACATAACAGAGGCAAATTGATGCGAAATGAGAAGAGAGAAAAAAAGGTCGATAGGGAAATGAGGACATGGAGACGATGAAAGAGGGTGCTCGCCTCACTCGGGCGACGGCGGGGGCGTGAGCAGCGCGCTCCCCAGAAGACACGTGTCTGTCAGCCTCGGCGAGATGACCTTCACCCCCGCTGTGCCCGCCTCATCACGCATCTCCACATCCACATCTGTATCCCCCTCCGCATCCGTCGCTGCACGTACTGTTCCCTTGGCCTATCCCGCCCGCGAAGTGCGCACGCCGCACGCCACAGGGCGCGGGTCTTCCCGGCAAGGGCGACGCGGCGGGGAAGAGCATCGGGTCCGCGGCCTCGCCGCTACCAATGGCTTCCCACCGTGCTGGGCGTGCTCCTCGCGCGGAGGGTCGACGCCTCCGGAGGTTCGGTATAGCTGCGAATGCCCACAATGGAGAGCCAGCTGGCCGCGCGCGTGGCGTGCAGCAGACTCATGAGGGGCTCCGCCGGCTTTATCTATCGAAGCGCCCTTGCGCAGACATGTGCCTTCCCCTCCACGGGCTTGAATTGTGCGCGCTTGCTTCGCGAGCGGTGACGCGAGCAGCGAGGCGTGCAGGCTCCCGCCGCCCGGCCGTGGCTGTGGGACATATGCACATCTGGCGGTGTTAGTGTTTGAAGCTGCGGGGCGGATAGGACGCGCTGACGGTGCGCGGGACGCCGACGCCCGTTCCCGATGCTCGTAGACGTTGCAGTTGGTTGGTGCCGGACGCAGGCGCAAGGTGTCCTCGCTTGCGTCGACGAAGCGCGTCGTGGCATTCGGATAGTCGTTTGCAGAGTGCGCTTCCAGGTCGCGCAACCGACGCACGGGATGCTATGCCCAGCCTTGCCGAAGGGATACGAGAGACGCGCGCGGAGGTCACAGGTCACCTGGAGGTATGTCAACGGGTGTTCACGCAAGGAGGGGCAATAGTGCGAGAAGGGGCGAGGCAGGTGGAGGGTGTGTTTAGGGAGGGAAGGAGACGGGAGGGAAAGTGGCACTGACCATGGAAATCTCCATCCACTCGAGATACCTTTGGATGCACTGCTTTCGCTCTTCGTCTGTTGATGTTGAGACTTTTCGTGTAAATTCGTTGCTTTGACGTGTCTGACCCGTGCTCGCCATAGCGATCGTCCCGTGGTGTAGTCTGCGTGACAATCGTCGACGTGGAGGCGAGCGACTTGAGCGCAACGAGAGCGTTCTGGGCGTGTCGAGGGGGCGATTCAGGGCCCTTCGACCGCATTAACATTGGCAATGGCACTGGGCAGGAGTCGCAGATTGCAATGTATTGATCTTGCAATGGAAACACGGTCACTGGAATCATATGATCCGCGGGTGAAAAGCCATGCAGTCGGATGCAGAGGCGGGTGCGCTTCCAGGTGTATATGTAATAATAATACATGACATGACTCTGACTGTAAGTCAAGTAGTCTTGCATTACTTGTTGTTAGCTACAAGTCGTGTAATGTATCACTCTGCAATTGGTCTTTTCGGCCTTGCCCGGGGCTTGCTCACCGCCTGAAAAATGCTGCGCGCCGCCCGCGGGCCCATCACGAAATTATTGGGTCACCGGTATTCTC
This sequence comes from Athelia sp. TMB, assembly GCA_014898675.1. Taxonomy (NCBI): domain Eukaryota; kingdom Fungi; phylum Basidiomycota; class Agaricomycetes; order Atheliales; family Atheliaceae; genus Athelia; species Athelia sp. TMB. The sequence goes on along the minus strand of JACXVL010000683.1, from coordinate 89 downwards.
CGACGCATCTGATCACATGTTGTTATTCTGGCGACTATGGACAACTAATGATACAGTGATAGCATTATGTCAAACCAGTACAGCCAATT